>JARFIW010001580.1:0-187500 GCA_036346225.1 Platerodrilus igneus
TGCTTTTTGTTTCTTGGCCCCCGCTGCGACCGAAATCCACATATTATTTACAGGCAGGGTTTCCAACCTCACCGGCTCCTTCACAATAGCATAAAGAAACTTCTCGAAAATCGCGCTACATTGCGACCCGGAATCAATCAAAATTTCAATTTCCGTACCAAAAATATTAGCTTTAATTACTAGTGATATTAACATCCCGCCCTTATCCACTAATTCATTTTCATCTTCACTTTTCGTTAACAAAGTTTCACCAATTCCCATAAATCTTATTGACCTGCCATTTTCTCCCCGGTTTTCATTTCGACTGCTCCTCCATTCTTCACGTCTCTCTCTATCCTCCTCCCTATTGTTAAACCTATTTGCGTTGAAATTATTGTCATTGCTATTGTTCCTGTTTTCGCTGAACCTCGTTCTTTCTGTCGGGGCCCTATAATTCTCATTTCGATTCCTATTCCTGTTCGTTCTAATATTTTCATCCCTATAATTATTCTCCCTCGTCTCTGGATTTACGGTCCTATTATAACTCCCAACGCTCGGTTCTCACGTAAAAGTAGAATTTAAATTGCGTAAATAAGTTTAGACCCGATAGAAAAATTCCTCTCTGCAACTCTTGCGGAAAATGTCTAATTATCGAACGTACTAATTGCTCTTCTTCCATTTTGTCTGATAAAAACATAGCTTGTCCTACCCATTTTAAGAAATAGTCCGCATGACTTCCGCACTTATACCCTCCATATTTTATTTCCAAAAACAATTCTCGCTCTTGTTCTATTCCCCAATACCGATTTTTAAAACACACAGAAATTTGCGACGCTTAAAACTATGTTCTTTCATGGTACCCCAACCACAGATTATCCACCTCTTACAGATGCGAAGGCTAGCGTTTCCCGCTTAATTGTTTTTCTTTGTGCATACTCCAAATAAGTGGTTTTCTAATCAACCTAAAATTTTCATGTCGTTAACCTAACTTTTTATTTGGAAGATTCGTATTGTTGTAATTATTGTTTATTTAGTGTTCAACAATCAATATGGACGGAAAAAATGAAAAAGGTGGCACATTTTGTGTTTTCAGAGGGTGTTCCACAAAATCTTCAAACAATATCTCTATGTTTCGATTCCCAATAATTCATCGAGCAAGGTGAGTTCTTACACAGATTTACCATTAATATAAGATAATCTGTGCCTATAGCACATATTGTCCTGGATAGGCTGCACTTTTAGTTCTTCATTACAATATTTCTATTTCCACAGATGTGAGGAATGGTTAGCAGCATGTAATCGGAAAGCTGTATAAAAATTATAAACTATGTGAGAAGCATTTTCTAAAAAAATATTTTTCGAAAACCTCTAAAGTTCACAAAAGACTATTAGATAAGGCAGATCCTACCATTTTTCATAAAAAAGTACTACCGGTTCAATTTGAACATGAACCACCAAAAAAAATAGTAACAACTAACATGTTCTCTGTTTTTGCATTTAACTTATTATGTTGTCTTTCAGATATTACAATTAATACTAAAGAAGGAGAGAAGACGAGCTTCAAGTACGTAAGCTAGAACTTGAAGTATGGAAAAAGGAGCAATCCTTAAATGTGCAGCATTCACCCCTTACTAGTCATATTGTCCAACAAGAAGATGGAGAATAACCAGATATGAGTGATGTTGTATTTATTAATAGGGACAACTATTTAGTAACTAACGAAGGAGGGACATTGTAATGTTAGATCGAAATGATTCAACTGTACAGTAACATTTTATTTAATACTTATATTGAATAGACATTTAAGCAAACACTGTTTCATCACAAAACATGTAAATGTATGTTTAAGATTAGGCAAAGTACATACTTTCACTTTTAACAATTAAAGTGGTTGTAAAAAAATGCAGTTTTTCTTGAGCCTGGACTGCAGGCAATTCATCTTCGTCCATAATAGTAGTCTCTGGTAAGACTTCTACCTGTATTTCAGGTTCATCAAGCAATGCAAAGTATTGTAAATTACTCCTCGAAAGATTACACAATACTACGCAGGTATTGATGATTTCACAAGCAAATGTGGGATTCAGGCACATACAGCCACTCAGAATAGGAAATTTTTCTTTTAATCACCGAATGACATAAATGGCACACTCAATAACTCTCTGAGTTTTTTTATGAGATTTCGCAAGTTCTGTTGAGATGGATCATTAATATTTTGAATTACTGGTGGAATGAGCCAATATTTTACAGGGTAAATAGAATCTCACAGTAAAACTCCACCAGCAAAAGGCCTCCAACCTGCTTCCATCTTGTTGTATAATTTACTTAACCGTAAAACTCCTGCATCACTAACCCTCCCAGGCCAATTTGCACATACATAATAAAGTTGTAAATTTGGTCCGTATACAAGCATTACGTTTAAGGAATGTTTTCGATGACGATCTACAAAAGCTGGTCCAAATGCAATAGGAGCATCAACTCGTATTAACGTTCCATCCATTACCCCACATACCAAAGGCATATCTCCAAACTCACTAAATGTAACCACCTCTTCTGCACATTCATTTGACCACCTCACCACGTCCTTAAGAAGTACATTATTTATAGCTGTGACAACTTTGTGCACAACTCGACAAACTGTCCCTTTTGAAACTCCATGCATATCACTTACACAATGGTACTGAGCACCACTTCCTAGCCAGTGGAGAGCAATTCGAAGTTGTTGCTTTGGAGACGGTGAATGATTTCTTAAGTTTGACGTTCCAATGTGTTACTTATATTATTAAGCACAAACATAAAAGTTTCAAGGTCTAGCCGAAATCTCTCATTGAACTCATATGTATCTTCCATGTAGTTGTAAGCTATTTTCGATCGAAAAATTCTTGGGGGATGAACATTAAACCGCTCTTCATCACTGATGGTGTCACTATGTCCCATTTTATTTTGTTTTACACTCTGTTTTGTACAGAACATTAAATATTTTATATATTTTTCTCTAAACCGTTAACTTTATTTGATCTATTAAAATTAATTATTAAACTAGGCATGCTAATGAAATAAATACTAATATTATAGTTTCATTAGTTGCGGTGGTTTATGATACAGTTTACCTTCAGCACTAATAATGTTAAATTAGGCAAATTTTTTATGAAACAGAACAGTAATAATATTAATTAATATTATAAGATAATCACTAATACTATTAGTGAATGAGTTTTATGAAACAGGGCCCAGATAATACTTGTTCGGCGAACTTCAAAAGCTCATTTAGGAATTCAATGTTTGTGTGTGTATCTTTGAAATTTTGAAGTTCCGAGTTCAGATTTCTATTCATTATAAACAATAAAGTGTACTACGAAAAATGTGTTAGATTACTTTTAGAAATATTCTCCTAGATTTTATTATTCACATTCAAATTTCCCGCAAAAAAACCTCCTATGTAATGGCGGATTGCGGTCAAGGTTATAAAATTTTGTCCGACAAACTTCAAACGAACCGACAAAGCCTTCACATCTGTAAGAGGTGGATAATCTGTGCCCCAACTATGAGCCGATCCCTTCAAACAATTTAACACTAACGCTACCCTATTACGCCCCGCAACGCCAGCCTCTTCCGTTAAACTTTTTTAGAAAAACCATGGGGTGTACTAAACCACCTGGCACAAGGGATAAATTCAACCCCCCTAAATCCTTCCACAAAGAAATATAACCCTGATCAAAATTACTTTCATTTTTAACTAAATGTTCTGTGGTGCCGTCGCTAGACCGCCCAACGTGAATATTTTTCGCTACAGTTTGTGTTAATGCTCCATTTCATTTCAGTCATGCCCTCCGCTAGTTTAATCATTACATCTTCTAATCTACTTACTTTTGATAACTTAATATCAATTTTTTAAACTCTAATTTCTATTTAAATAATAAGTACATTACATACTTATACAATTAATTAAAATAAATAGACATTACAATATTCGTTCATAGAATAATAAGTATGCCTTTGTCTCAAGGACTTTTTTTTCGGGCACTTCTGAAATATTTGAGTCATTAATATAGTACCATTTTCCTATTGGAATGTCAGTATTACGTTTTGTGGTTTTGCATTGTGAAAACGATAAATGTTTTTTATTTTTAGATAGGAATTGCCAACGGTGACTATCGTTGTCTAACGTCTTTCTTACTTTTACATATCCGCATAGTGTCCATGATGAATAAAACCGTTATGCTGCATTATAACGCCGTATAATGCGTATAATACGTTGGAGTGATTAGGTAATCCTTTGAAGGTTTTTACACTCTTAAGCAAAATTGTGTTAAATCCATAGGTATAATAAAACCCTCTACAGATATTTATACAGGTATTTTCTTCTAACTTGCAACTTAGAAATTTACATGCAAAATCTTTATATAGCGTAACGTTTTTTATCGTGGCGAATTTTGCAATAATTTTTAGTACATTTCTATCTCTAGTCATTTTGCAGTTTTGAAGACTGAAAAAATTTGCATCAGAACCTCCCGTGTTGTATTTCACAACGGACCTAATAAATAAAGGTTTGTGTATATTTAAATAGGGTAATTTTAATCCCCTATAATCGTTAAGTTTTAATTCCGTTTAATATAATATAATTTAAAAACGCACGCATAAGATAAGAGTAACCACGGTGGTAGTTTAGTTATGAAAAGAAAACTGCAAATGTTTCTACAGCTGCAAAATATTTGTACTTGTCAAACTTATATCACGTCAGTTTATCTTATTAAATCGCAGGTGTTACGACCATCTCTTTAAATCTTTATGATTTGAACAAACGTTCTCTATAACCGGAAACAACAACTGCGAAAACGACGAACACGTGCAACAGTTATTTGGTTATCTTTCATTGCTTCGTGCGGAATTTCGTGAGAATTAAGGGGTGAATGGAACAGAGATTCGGAAACCGCCAATATTGTAGTCCTACACACACCACATTTCTGCTTTATTACACAAGCGCTATTATATTGTTATCTGCTGTTTCACAAAAAAAATCGCTGTACTTATTAACTGTTCGGGACTGACATTTTTATATGTGTGTAAAGTTAGCACCCCATTTTTTAAAAATCATGATTTTGAAAGTTGTTCCAGATTGTTCTAATCTTGTACCGCATTGTTCCAATCTGACATTACTTTATTCCAAAAGATCCCTCGAATATTTGGAAAAAACTCATTTTGTTACTGGCACCCCATTTATCTAAAATCGCGGTTTTGGCCATCGCCTAACATTGTTCTAGTTGTTCCAAACATTGTTCCAAAAGGACAATTCTGTATCTAAACGATTTTTCAAAAAAACGGCAAAAAAACATTTTTTTGCTGGCACCCCATTTTTCAAAAATCGAAATTTTGGCCCTCGGTTAAAATTGTTCTAGTTGTTCCAAACATTGTTCCAAAAGGACAATCCCGTATCTAAACGATTCTTCAAAAAAACGGCAAAAAACATTTTTTTGCTGACACCCCATTTTTCAAAAATCGAAATTTTGGCCCTCGATTAAGATTGTTCTAGTTGTTCCAAACATTGTTCCAAAGGGACAATTCCGTATCTAAACGATTCTTCAAAAAAACGACAAAAAACTATTTTTGCTGGCACCCCATTTTTCAAAAATCGAAATTTTGGCCCTCGATTAAGATTGTTCTAGTTGTTCAAAATATTGTTCCAAAAAAACAATTCCGTATCTAAACGATTCTTCAAAAAAACTGAAAAAAACATTTTTTGACAAACAAGACTGCCGGGCCAAGAGTAAACATACCTTTCCCTTCTTGCTCCAATGGATAACTTTTTGTTCTGATCTGTTCTAAGCCCAGAAAACATAGTTCTGCACTATGAATCTCCTATCACCAGCGGTCCTCCCAAAAAACTATGTTTTTACTATATCGACAAGAGTAAACATAGCCTTCCTTTTTTGTTCCAATGACTAACTTTTTGTTCTGAGCTGTTCTAAGCCAAGAAAACATAGTTCTGCAGTATACATATACTACGTATACTACGTGCGTGTTTGTGTGTATTTTGGTGTGTGTGTTTTGTAGTGCCGGTGTGCTATAATGGTGTGTGTGTTTATTGTTTTCATGTTTGTGTGTGCGTGTGCTTATGTCTGTGGTGAGGTCCTTGGGACTGTTTCTCTCTCCCGGTTTCCAACCGCCGGTAGCCGGAAATCAGAAACCGAGAAGTACGCGTTCCTGTACGTGTGCTGGCCGTCGGCAGCCGGAAACCAGGAAGGCCACGTACAGTCTCTGTTGTGTGTGTGTGTGTGTGTGTGTGCTTGTGCGTGTTTGTGTGTATTTTGTCGTGCTGATGTGTTGTAATTATGTTGTCAGAATATTTCCCCTGTAGTAATTTTTAGTTGCGCTACAACATTGGAAATATAAACATTACGTTACTGAAGCTAGGGTTAGATTTCTTAAAGCAATTACAAGTTTGGTTAGTATTTTCTCTTGTTTATTTTAGTTAGTTGTATTTTTTGGTTAGATGGTTAGTATCGAGTCCTTATCCTACTAATATTAGTATTCTAATGCTAATAAGTGTTTTGGGGGAATTTGTGTTTGAGGTACGTTTGCCGCACTTTTGCTGTTCTCACTATTTTCACTTTGTTTTCGCTGGTATCACTCCCGGTCGTCAGGATTCACGAGCCTTTTGGTAGATCTTCAGGAGACACGTGGTTCCTGGTATGTCCTTGGGAGAATGCCGCTTGTTTGTTGTCGGTTCCCATGTGTGTTGGGTGGATTGTGCTTTTGTATTGCACGTTCGATGCGTTACGTCAAACTTCTGTGTTTCGTGTGATCTGTGTTTGTGGTATTTGTGATGTGTGGGGTTTGTATGGTGTTTGTGTGTGTCCTGTCAGAGTCCGTTTGTGTACCTTTGGTGTAGTATAGTAGTAGTTTGGTGAGTGATTCTGTTTAGGTACGGAAATATGTTTTCGTTCCAGAGCATGTCCGAGAGGGGTATGTCCCGTAGGATCGTCCTGTCCATTCCTAGGTCCTGTTGCATTCATACTGCAGAACTATGTTTTCTAGGTTTAGAACAGCTCAGAACAAAAAGTTATCCAATGGAGCAATAAGGAAAAGGTATGTTTATTTTTGGCCCGGCTGTCTTGTTTGTTTTTTTTCTATTTTTTTGTAGAATCGTTTAGATACGGAATTGTCTTTTTGGAACAATGTTGGAATAATTAGAACAATCTTAATCGAAGGCCAAAATTTCGATTTTTGAAAAATGGGGTGCTAGCTAAAAATGTTTTTTGTCGTTTTTTCGAAGAATCGTTTAAATACGAAATTGTTCTTTTGGAACAATGTTTGAAACAACTAGAGCAATCTTAATCGAGAGCCAAAATTTCGATTTTTGAAAAATGGGGTGCCAGCAAAAAAAATTTTTTGCCGTTTTTTTTTAAGAATCGTTTAAATACGGAATTCTACTTTTGGAACAATGTTTGGACCAACTAGAACAATCTTAATCGAGGGCCAAAATTTCCATTTCTGAAAAATGGGGTGCCAGCAAAAAAGTGTTTTTTGCTGTTTTTTTGAAGAATTGTTTAGATACGGAATTATCCTTTTGGAACAATGTTTGGAACAACTAGAACAATCTTAATCAAGGGCCAAAATTTCGATTTTTGAAAAATGGGGTGCCAGCAAAAAAATGTTTTTTGCTGTTTTTTTGAAGAATCGTTTAGATACAGAATTGTCCTTTTGGAACAATGTTTGGAACAACTAGAACAATGTTAGGCGATGGCCAAAACCGCGATTTTCGATAAATGGGGTGCCAGTAACAAAATGGGTTTTTTCCAAATATTCGAGGAATCTTTTAGAATAAAGTAATGTCAGATTGGAACAATGCGGTACAAGATTAGAACAATCTGGAACAACTTTCAAAATCATGATTTTTAAAAAATGGGGTGCTAACTTCACACACAACATCATTTTTATCTATAAGGATGTTGTATGTTGGTTTGCCGCATATTCAAATGGCATGCAGATAGGGAATGGACTGATGGCTGAAATAAACATTTTTTCAGTGCATTCCATTGAAATGAATCATAATTCTATTGTAACCCATAATGACTGCCATAGGTCAATTGTAATTTGTTTGAAGAAAAAAAATGTTACGTCCATAGTTTTTTCGAAATAATTTTAAAATCCATTCCCTAAAAATAATATGTATTAGTGTTTAATTTACGTAGACTTCGACGTTTTAAAAAAATTACGACTCAAATATGTGTGTCAAGTTAGCAACGCGCAACTCGTCAACGAACTATAATCACAACCGCACACCTATTATACTGAACCGGAATATAATATATGTCATGCTATAAAACAATTAATATCTATGCAACTAATAGGAATTAAACGTTCTTTGTTGCAGGGTATAATGACAATATGACAAACAAACAACAAACAAAATTTCAGCCTTCTGCGTTTCGCCGAAAACTCGGCAACGGACAATTAACTTTTGCTGTACGTAATAAAAGCGGTGCGCCGACACATTAAAAAATTCATATCTTAGAACAAAATTGGTACTCCCGCGTTTTAACATACATACAAGGTGAAAGACATAGCAAGCTCGCTTTTTAAAAAATTTCAGCCTTCTGCATTTCGCCAAAAACCCGGCAACGGACAATTAACTTTTGCTTTACGTACTAAAAACTGTACGCCGTCACATTAAAAAATTCATGTACAAGGTATACCACATAACAAGCTAACGTTTTGAAAAATTTCAAGCTTTTGCGTTTCTTCAAAAACTTGGCAACGGACAATTAACTTTTGCTATACGTACTAAAAGCGGTACCCGGTCACATTTAAAAATTCATATCTCAGAAAAAAATTGGTACTGCCGCGTTTTGTCCGTTGACGAGTTTTTGGATATATATGTCAAAACACGAGAGTACCAATTTTTTTCGGAGATATGAATTTTTTAATGCGACGCCGCACCGCTTTTAGTACGTAAAGCAAAAGTTAATTGTCGGTTGCCGAGTTTTTGGAGAAACGCAGGAGGTTGAAATTTTTCAAAAAGTTAGCTTACTATGTGGTACACCTTGTGTATATGTTCAAACGTAGGAGTACCAACTTTTTTCAGAGATATAAATTTTTGATTGTGGCGATGCACCGTTTTTAGTATAGAAAAGTTAATTGTTCGTTGCCGAGTTTCTGGCGAAACGCAGGACGCTGAAATTATTCAATAAGTTAGCTTATTATTTGGCACACCTTGTATATATGTCATAACGCGGTAGTACCAATTTTGTTCTGAGATATAAATTTTTTTATATGTCGGTGCACCGCCTTTAGTACGTATAGCAAAAGTTAATTGTCCGTTGCCGAGTATTCGGCGAAACATAGGAGGCTGACATGTTGCAAAGAGTTAGCTTACTATGCGGGACACCTTGTGTATATGTCAAAGCGCGGGAGTATCAATTTTTTTCAAAGATAAATTTCTTATTGTGGCGATGCACCGCTTTTAGTATAGCAAAAGTTAATTATCCGTTGCCGAGTTTTTGGAGAAACGCAGGAGGCTGAAATTTATCAAAAAGTTAACTTACTATGTGGTACATTTTGTATATATGTCTTAACGCGGGAGTACCCATTTTGTTCTGAGATATGAATTTTTTAATGCGTCGGCGTACCGCTTTTAGTACGTATAGCAAAAGTTAATTGCCCGTTGCCGAGTTTTCGGTGAAACGCAGGAAACTGACATTTTTCAAAAAGTTAACTTATTGTGCGGGGACACCTTGTGTATACGTCAAAACGTGGGAGTACCAATTTTTTTAAGAGATATAAATTTTTTATTGTTGCGATGCACCGCTTTTAGTACAGCAAATGTTAATTGTCCGTTGCCGAGTTTTTGGCGAAATGCAGGAAGCTGAAATTATTCAATTAGTTAGCTCATTATGTGGTACACCTTGTATATATGTCATAACACGGGAGTACCAATTTTGTTCTAAGATATGAATTTTTTAATGTGTCGGCGCACCGCTTTTATTACGTATAGCAAAAGTTAATTGTCTGTTGCCGAGTTTTCGGCGAAACGCAGAAGACTGAAATTTTTCAAAAAATTAGCTTATTATGTGGTATACCTTGTATATATGTCAAAACGCGGAAGAATCAATTTTTTTTGGAGATATGAATTTTTCAATGTGACGGTGCACCGCTTTTAGTACGTATGGCAGAAGTTAATTATCTGTTGCCGAGTTTTCGGCGAAATGCAGGAGGCTGAAATTTTTCAAGAAGTTAGCTTATTATTTGGTACACCTTGTATATATGTCATAACGTGTGAGTACCAGCTTTGTTCTGAGATATGAATTTTTTAATGTGTCGGCGCACCGCTTTTAGTACGTATAGCAAAAGTTAATTGTCCGTTGCCGAGTTTTCGGCGAAACGCAGGGGGCTGACATTTTTCAAAAAGTTAGCTTATTATGCGGAACACCTTGTGTATATGTCAAAACGCGGGAGTACAAATTCTTTTCAGAGATATAAATTTTTTATTGTGACGATGCACCGTTTTTAGTATAGCAAAAGCTAATTGTCCGTTGCCGAGTTTATGGCGTAACGCAGGAGGCTGAAATTATTCAAAAAGTTAGCTTATTATGTGGTACATCTTGTATATTTATCATAACGCGGAAGTACCAATTTTGTTCTATAATATGAATTTTTCAATGTGTCGGCGAACCGCTTTGGTACGTATAGCAAAAGTTAATTGTTCGTTGCCAAGTTTTTGACGAAACGCAGCCGGGCTGAAATTATTCAGAAGGTTAGCTGACTATGTGGTACACCTTGTATATATGTCAAAATGCGGAAGTATCAGTTTTTTTTGGAGATATGAATTTTTCCATGTAACGGCGCACCGCTTTTAGTACATATAGCAGAAGTTAATTGTCTGTTGCCGAGAACACCGGGATTACCAATGTATGTTGCGCAGATTTGATTCATCCGATGCCCTTTTTGATTATTGATTAAATACAATTCCTTATAGAATTAAAGCTTTACCCTTTCTTGCTCTTCGAACAATCCAAGAAGCATCGAGATTGGAAGCGCCTCGTAACCCCCGCACCTCACTTGTTTTGTCGTAAAATTCATATGTAGATGATATCATCACTGGTTGCGAAACCATTAAAAAAGCCAACTTGCTAGTTTAAGAAGTGACTGAATTATGTAAACTTGGTGGTTTTGAACTTAGAAAATAGAATAGTAATTCTACCTTGGTATTGTCAAATATAACATATTTACAAATCCAACAACCACCTATGACTTTTAGTCGAGAACAAATCCCTTTACTGAAAGTGTTAGGACTTAAATGATGTTCAGACTCAGATAGTTTCTCATATGGTATAAAAGTCAGCAAACGGCCTTGTACAAAAAGGAACGTCCTGTCAGCACTGCCACGAATTTTCGATCCCCTGGGTTTTGTAACTCCAGTTACATTTTTTGCAAAACCTAGTGTTCTGCGTTTATGGGCTTTGGGAATCCATTGGGATACCCAGCCTACAGAAAATCTTATTCGTCAATGGGACAAATATTTGTTACAACTTCTATTTTATCCGATTTAAAAATTTCTCGTCAATTAGTTTGTAACGAGTTGAAAAAAATCCAGTTACTTGCTTTCTGTGATGCATCAGAAGCAGGTTAGGCGTCTGTTGTCTATTTTCGTTGCGTCGATAAAACTGGTAATATTTTCGTTTACTTTGTGCAAAAAGTAAAATTGCACATATCAATAAAGTTTCTTTGCTGCGGTTAGGATTGTGTGCAGCAGTGCTGCTCGCAAATTTCGTTGAGTATATAAAAAATGAGTTACTCCAAGTTAGACTTTGCCTACATCTTTGATTGGTCGGATTCTACAATAACGCTTGCGTGGTTAAAATCATCTTCCAATAAATGGAAAATCTTCGTTGCAAATGGGATTGCACACATTCAATCTATTGCTCCGTCTCATTGGAATCAAGTTAGATCCCAAGACAACCTTGCAGATTGTGCTTCGAGAGGTCTCTCTACCACTAGACTTATAGAGCATCCACTATGGTGGGCAGGTCCACTATGGTTAAAATCACCATTTGCAGAAGTGACCTAAACAACCATTCCTGAATAATTCAGCATATAACATGTTCTCGCAAGTTTCTTTCGAAACAAAAGTCACGTTACTCGTCGTCGAACTCTCAGAACATGTACTGAATTACTTGTTAGACACATTGTCGGGTTTTTAAAAGATTTTGAGAATAATTGTTTAATGCCGTCGGTTTGGGTTCAATGCAAAATCACCGCACAAAAAATTGACTAGCATGACTACACTTCGTGAAAGGACGTCTGCTTTCGAATTACTAGTTAAACATGTTCAAAATAGTACATTTGCTGAAGATTTGGAAAAATTGAGAAAGGATCGGTTAACTAGCAAACAACTTCGTCCACCTACTCCATTCGTTGATTACCGGGGGCTTCTCAGAGTGGACGGTCGGTTAAAACATGCGGACGTCTCCTATAATGCGAGATATTATTTGTTTCTCCCTCGGTTAGATCGTTTAACAACTCTTATTATATATGATAGCCACATTAAAAATTTACATTATTACAACAGCATAATGGATTTTTTCTGTTAGTAGAGCTATAAGTACCCACGTTCGTATATTCGTTGTTTTAAGACTAATCATCCTCCGGTTGTGCATTCCATGGGAGATTTAGCTACTCTGCGAGTAACGCCTGGAAAAACTTTTCATCATACTGGTGTAGGTTTTGGCGACTCCTTTTAAATCACAATGGGGAGGGTCCGAGCAGCAAAAATATTAAAGACATATCTTTGTCCCTTCGCTTGTTTCGGCACTAAGGCAGAGCATCTAGAATTAGTTTCAGATTTGTCGGCAGAAACATCTTTAGAGGCTTTCCGTCGATTCATTTCCCGACGCAGATGATGCACTCGCATGTATAGCGACTGTGGCACCAACCTTGTTGGTGCTGATGCCAGAATACGAAAACTTTTACAACAATTTGCAGAAGCGGAAAACATTGAATGGTCGTTCAATCCCCTTCTGCTCTCCACTTCGGTGGACTCTGAAAAGCGCGAATCAAATCCGTTAAAAAGCATTTAGCTCGTGTTGGTGAGGAACATATTTTAACCAGAAAATTGAACACCGCCATAGTGCAGATCAAAGCACTTTTGAACTCTCATCTATTAGGGTTGCTGAATTCGGATCCTAATGATCTATCGTGTTTGACTTCGAGTCGGTTCTTAACTTTCGAAACTATTTCCGTAATTCCGGGCTCAGAGTCTACTGAAATTTCGTCTAATCTTTTAAATTGGCGGCAGTTGGTCCAGGGCGGCTTTGTAGCGTAGTTGGTATGCGAATGACTACTACGCACAAGGTCCCGGGTTCAAATCCTGACACGGTCCGCTTGAAAAACGTTAGGCAAGCATTTTTCACAAAAATACGCCCTCGTTCGGATGAGAGGTAAAATGGAGGTCCGTGTGTGAGTGTTGTCACGCACGTTAAAGATTCCTACCTTGCTTGGCACAGCAAGGGTTCGGCAAAATTCAAAATTTTTTAGGTAAAAAAAACTCGCTTCCTGTCCAATGTAGTATCTTCGGGTGGAGCATTGGAAAAAAATCACATGTAGGGGCAATTGGTCTAGCAATTGCTCATAGGGTGTAAATATATATATACATATATATATATATATATATATATATACATATATATATATATACATATATATATATATATATATATATATACACACACACACACACACAAAAGTAAAACTAATATGTATCTGTAAATGAACGCCTATGAAAATAATAAAAGCTTATTTTCCTATACAAAGCGATCTAATAACCATTAACAAAACAATAACTCTATTATTTCAGAAGGGGTGGAAGCATCCACTGACCGGTTCCGGATTTCTTAAGCCTTGTCCGAGCGAACTAGTTTCCAACAACTCTGTCCGGTCAGTGGATGTTTCTTCCCCTTGTGAAATAACAGTTATTGTTTTGTTAATGGCTATACAACTATTAGCTCGATTTGTACAGGTGAATACAGATACATATTAGTTTTACTTTTGAATACACAAATTTTCCTAATTGCGGACTGCAAATAACTTGTCTCTCTCTGTCTTATATATATACATATATATATATACATATATATATATTATATAGATATATATATATATATATATATATATATGTATATATAGATATGTATATATAGATATACAATAAAAAATAAGATGTATCTGTAAATAAACTCTTATGAAAATAATAATAGCTTATTCACCCATACAAATCGAGCTATTAGTTGTATAGCCACTAACAAAACAAAAGCCTTATTACTTCTCAAAGGGAAGAAACATCCCCCTCTTGTGAAATAATAAGGCTTTTGTTTTTTTAAAGGCTATACAACTAATAGCTCGATTTGTATAGGTGAATAAGTTCTTATTATTTTCATAAGAGTTTATTTACAGATACATCTTCTTTTTTATTGTGTTCTACACAAATTCCTTATTGCGGACTGCAAATAACTTGTCTTGTTATATATATATATATATATATATATATTGCTGTCATAAGGGGTTGTTTAGAGATGTATTGAATAGCAATGGTCATGTAGTAACCATAAATTACAATAGGAAGCAGAAAACTGCATTTATTTAACAGAAAATTAAGTAATTTGGATATTATGTAAATAGTAGGAATTCAACACCCTGTATATAGAGCATAATTAGTTTTAAGCGACGCAAGTAAACACATCTTACAACAATAGAACGCATATTTAGCATAGAAATAAGTAATTCATACATTAGGTAAATAACAAGTATTCAACACTCGGTATATAGAGCTTTATTATTATTAAGCAATGCAAGTAACAATATCTTTCAGTAAAAGTACGCGTATTTAGAGGAAAGAATAGTACATGTAATTAAACACGCATTGAAAAGGGTTTTAATTAGTTATAATATAATACGGAGATAGGAGATAAAACCTAACAAAGCCTTGTGCAAGTGCGTAGAAACAATCAACATTTTTGATAAGAAAATGCAGTTCAAAAACGCATAAAATAGACGAAAGTAAAATTGAAATTACATCATGTATTTTTGTTTAATTATGGAAACGCGATATCTACACAAAACAACGTATGGTCTGATAACGAGGTATCTATAAGCAAATAACCATTACCCGGAAAACCGAATATATTACATCAGAAACCACTTTAAGATGCAGGATATACAAAGACCTTATTGGTTAAGATAACTACAGACTTCTTGAAAACCTAACCCACATGCAAGTGGGATGAGCCTATATTAACAGCGAGCAATGATAAGATGGTTCAGTTTTAATTAAGCAGGGCAAAGCTGCGCCACTCTGAATCAAAAAGTCATGCGTAATTTTAAATGTTTAATAAAATAGATAGTGACAAATAACTGCTACAAATATGAAAATTTCTGTTGCCGTTTAACGGCTCCTAATCGGGTGATAATAATTCCAAATGTGGTATAATAATTCTGAATGGATGGATAATTCGAGGATAGATATAATAATTCAAATCCTAGTTGGTTGATAATAAATCGTAGTGGATGGTATAATAATTTAAATGCATGAAAAATTCTAATTGATGGTATAACATTTCAAATGTGTGGGTAGATATAATAATTCGAATGTGGGGATACTTTAACTGGATTAATATAATATTTCAAATCAGCGTCGACGATTTTGGTACAATTTTGAGTTGCGAGATTTAATGCAAATAAAACAAAGAAGCAAGAAGCAATTTATGGAAACCAAGGGGTTCAATTAAGCAGAGCAGTAACAGGTCAGATCTAATTAGTTTTAAGATATTTTTCTATTTAAATTTGAATACTGAATTTACATAATTTATATAAAAGTGTAACGAAGTCAGCACAAACATTGCATACGTTAAAAGTACGTAACATTATAAAGAGGTTTAGAACGTTCTAGGTTTCTTTGATACAAAGAGTAGTTTTTGGTGACTTTAGATTGATTGCAAAGCATATAAATTTTGGGATAAATAAGACTTATGATATTGATTGATTGAAGGGTGTATTTTAATAATTTTCAAAACTTGTACATAATATTTCTTTTCATTATATGAAATTAATTAACTTCGTTTTATAATTCAAACAGATAGGTAATCAGAAAGGGGTAAAGAAAAAGAAATTGATCACCGTAACGTTGTGCACTCTGTGTAGATTAATAAAAGCTAGCCGTGGAATAATAATAAAAATTAGTAAAATTAAATGTGATTAGAAAACACAGAGAGGTGGAGTTATAGAAAACTCCATTGACACTGAGTACGGCGTTATCATATTAATATATATGTGTATATATATATATATATATATATATATATATATATATATATATTGCTGTGTTACCCTGTATAAAATCTGGGACCTTCCGAATTGGGCGCCAAATTATGCTGTGAAACCTCCATCATCCTTGAACTACGCTTTTCGCCTCGGCTGCTCACCTAATTTTATAAACCTCCTCATTCATAAAAATTAAACAACACATTCCTACCACAAACATCAACGTTAACTCTATTTACATCAATATTCAGAATACATTAAATTTTCAAATTAAATTTCAGCATAAATTTTTAATATCGGAAAATTTCATAATTAAATTTATTCTCATTTTAATGTGCATCCAGAATTAAAGTCCTTGTTGGATGCCTACTAATTAATATAACAATATAAGCAGACCGGAGTCTGAGTATAAAGGGAGCATCTACCACCCCTTTACGTTAATTAACCAGGTTCCTCTAATTGAGCTCAAAGACATACCCAAATTTTCATCATATCCCCGAACATCAAAACAAAATACCCCTTTTTACTTAAACAAGCAAATTTCATCTTAAAATTAAACTTTTATGGTTAGAACAATTTCACTAATGTCCATTTAAAGTAAATCAATTATAAAGTCATTCAATACACACAAAAATGTCAAACAAAATAGTATAATTTACCTGAAGGTTACTGTCCTCGTAGCTTCAAAGTATCGTTTCTTTAGTTAATCACACCATTCAACAAGATTATATTTACGGCTTCTGATTCTCTACGCTTTTAAAATTTTCTCCATCACCATCCATTCAAAGTCGTTTCTGGGCTTTTCCGGAACTCATCTGTGTTTATCTGACCCTTGTTTCATGGATCCAGATACGTATTTGAACCATTTAATTATTAACACCCCCGAAAATAGCAAAGAAATTCATGCTTCTGAGCTTCTGTCACCAATATACACCAAAACTGCCTACTTTTGTGTATACATTCGTCCTTGTAAATTTTGCTAATTGGTACAGTGAAACTAAATTTTATTACCTTGTATCTAAGTGCACTGAAGTACATTCATGTTTAGCACGTAAATAACAAGCTATGTTGAATCACTAAAATATACATCTTTAATCAAGTCGCGTATGTACGAGCTTTTAACGCATCGAATCATCAAAAGTCTAAGAGGCTTCGTTTATATTCATCTCGGTATATATAGCAAAAAGCCTGTCTGTCGGTCGAGTCTGTAAAACGGGTAATTCTAAAGAATTTCTCATGCCATGTGCCCAGTCTGCCGCTCGCACGTCGATTTTTACGAATTTTCACTCGCCCCATTTAAATCTCAGAAAATTTCCACAGCACGCAAACCTGTCCGAGAAAAACTAATTAATTTTGTACCGAAATTGTTGTTTCTACCTCTGATATTTGCATTCTATTTTCAACCAATTGTGACCCTCGTGACGTTGTTTAAATCACGCCTTTTACTATATGTGTCTTAGCTTGACGCATTTTCTCTTTCCTTTTCTAACCTGTTCGTATTGGTGCAACTTAACACTCTTCATTATCGATTATTTCAGTCCACGCGGACTGTTATCTGGGTTTAATAAACCCGTATCGCACATTCTCGTGAATACTAAACCCCGGTTTCTCCAAGATTCTTTGTAACTATTATGCGACGTTTTCCCAAGATTCTTTGAACCATTAATTATCTGCAAACTTTTCGCCGAATGTGATATTTAAACTACGCAGGTGTTCAAAATAATATTAATTCTCAGAGCTTTATTCCGTGGTATTTTAATCTTGGGTTTTACAAGTTTCTATAGGTATTATATGTTATTAACGGTTTAATTAACTCCAATTAAAATTGATTTCTATCCTTTTCATTTTAGCGAATACAACTTAAATATTAATTATTATATGTACACTTTGTTTTACTACCGGTTACTTAAATAGAGTTAATTAAGATAAATTTTGCACGTAATTTCTCTTTGTTTAGAAATAATTACATTACACGCAGAGCTTTTCAATACTGCTTCTTTTGATATAAAGCGTCTTATAAATAATTTAAATTTCTTATTTTTACTGAAACAACCGAGTTTATTTATGTTTTATGGTTTTAATAAAGCGTATTATTTAATGAAATTCCTTATACACGGTGATTAAAATTATTTGATGTGATTATTTAATTTTCTACCCTGGTCTAAATATGAGTAATATATATATATATATATATATATATATATATATATATATATCATTAGGTCTTCAGTCCTGGAACTGGTTAGACGCGTACCATCATTGATTCCTATTCTGAACTAACCTACAGATTTCCCTGAAATTTGCACAGTCTGCGTCTATCACTATCTGATCAAGGTCTACATCTACCTCTTTTTTTCTATCTCTGCTTGTAATATATCCCATACTATTCCCAAAAAATGCCTTAGAACGTATTTCGCCCTTCTATTTCTCTTTTTCCCCAGATATCCTTGTTCCCCTACTATTTCTATAACTTATTTGTTATTATCTTTGTCTGTCCATGCTATCGTCCTCATACATCTGAAGCACAGCATTTCAAAAGGCTGCTACCGTTTTTCTGTCTGCGTTTCAGACTGCCCGTATTTCATAGGCATACTGTGCTGTGCTCCACACATATGCTTTCAACAATTTTCTTCTTGTTCTATGTTTGTTGTCTATCCTCATAGGCGCTGTTCTTTCTTGTTAGATGCAGTCTGGTCACCTTCTATTGTTTTACAGTTATATACCCTATTTCTCCGACCTTCAGTGGTTGTGAAGGGAGGTAAGCAGCCTGTGGCTGCCAAGTTCCCCCAACACTTAACCATTTACCGATTTAATATATTTTTAAATATATCTTTTCGCACAGTCAACATTAGTTGCAGACATTTCGCAAGCAACAACTAGTTGTTTATACTGATCATCAGATTTATCTGCGCTTATTTTTTCGTCATTAGGTTTTCTGTCTGAAAACTGGTTGGACACGTAGCTGCACTTATTTATATTCTAAGCTAGCATACATAGTTCCCTGAAATTCTCACACAGCATGATAATTTTAAAGACTATAAGTGGTTTAATTCCCAAAGAAGATTAAAAAGAACACAGCATGTGTATACAGCTCGTTCCCCTTTTATTGTTTTCTAATTTTATGCCCTATTTCACCGAGATACAGTGAAGGAAGTTAAGCAACCTGTGGCTACCAAGATCCCCCAACACTTAGACATTTGCCGAAATAATGGTTTTCCAGTAAATCCTTTCACACACTTAACATTATTCGAGAATATTGCCCAACCAATTCTTGTAGTTACTTATAATAATCATCATGTTTAAGCACAGTTATTTATTCGTCATTAGTTTATCAATCTTGGTATTGGTTGTATGCGTACCTCCATTGATTTCTATTCTGGGCTAGCCTACACATCTCCCTGAAACCCCTACAGCCTACATCTTTTACTATCTGTGTGCAGTAGTCTAACCTAGGTCTGCCTCTTCTTCTCTTTTTTCCTATCTCTGCTTCTAATATATTCCGCACTATTCCCTCATGCCGTAATATGTAGCCTATCATCCTATCTCTCCTATTTTTTTACCGTTTTCCACATATTTCTTTCTTCCACTACCATTTTTAGTACCTCTTCGTTCTTAACTTTGCCTGTCCATGATATCTTCATCATACGTCTGTAGCACCACATTTCAAAGGCTTCTACCTTTTTCTTGTCCGCTTCTCCTACTGTCCAGGCTTCACAGCCGTACAGTGCTGTGCTCCACACATATGTTTTAAGCAATCTTTTCCTTGTTTCTATGTTTGTGGTCTTTAAGCACAGTAGTTGCTTTTTCTTGTTAAATGTAGCACGACCTTGTGCTAATCTTTGTTTTATATCTTTTGTGCTTTTCCCATCTTGCGTTATTTGGCTTCCTAGGTACCAGAAATCCTTAACCTCTTGTAAGTTCGTGTTACATACTTGTATTCTTGTTTTTGATTTATTTTCCCCACCTTTGCATACTAGAACTTCAGTTTTAGTTTTGTTAATTTTCATACCGTATCTCTCTGTTAGAACCGTTTCCATTTCATTAAGAGCAGCTTCTAACTCTACCTTGCTAGACGCTAATACCGCTATATCATCTGCAAATCTAAGCATATCAATTTCTTGTCCCTGCATAGTAATTCCAAATGTCTTTCTGCATTTGACAGTATTCATTGCCTCTTCTATGTACAAGTTAAAAATCAATGGGGATAGTGCACATCCCTGTCTCACCCCTTTCCTAATGTTTACTTCTCTACGTTCCTGCTCTAATTCTATTACAGGTTTGCTCTTTGTATAAATTATGTACTATCCGTATATCCCTAAAACTCATTCCAATTTTTTTGAGTATTTCGAACATTTTTTTCCAATTTACATTGTCAAATGCTTTTTCCAGATCTACAAACCCTATATGCACGCTTTCCCCTTTTTCTATTATTTTCTCCATTATCACTCTCAGAGCTGAATTAGCCTCCAGTGTTCCCCTGTTTCGCCTAAACCCAAATTGGTCTTCTCCTAGTATTTCTTCCGCCCGTTTTTCCAGTCGTCTTAGCACAATTCTAGTTAATATTTTTGACACGTGTGCTGTCAAACTTATTGTTCGAAAATTTTCACATCGATCAGCGCCTTTTTTTTGGTATAGTTACTATCATGCTACGTTTGAAATCTTTGGATATCTCGCCTGTCTCGTAAATATAGCTTACAAGTTGGAAGAGACGTTCTGTTACTGCTTGTCCAGCGGCTTTTAGAGTTTCTACTTGCACCTTATCTGTGCCCGGCGCTTTACCATTTTTCAGACTCATTAATGCTAATTCAAACTCATCTCTAAGTATAGGATATCCCAAGTCATCATTTTCAATGTCTGATTCCTGTTCTAATGCAGTTAGTTCCTCTCCTGCATAAAAATTCCCTATATATATTCTTGCCATCTACCCACTTTCTCTACGTTTTCTATAATGACGTTTCCTTGTGCGTCCCTTATATTTTTGCTATACGGTTTTATATCCCTAAAATTCATTCTAATTAATTTGTATGCTTCGTCTGTCTTTCCTATTTCCATCTTCGTTTGTACCTCTTTGCACTTTTCATCAATCCATTGTTCTTTAGCTTTCCTGCATTTTCGAATAATTTCCCATTTTATGGCTTTGTATCTCTGTTTTCCTGTTTCGTCTGATTTATTTTTGTATTTTCGTCTTTCTTCTATTAAATTCAGGATATCCTTTGTTATCCATGGTTTCTTATTTTCTTTTTGTTTATACCCCAGAATATCTCTGGCCGCCATGTATAGGCTGGATTTAATGTTATTCCATTCTGTTTCTACTTCCTTAGTATCGGATATTTTCCCGATATCTTTGAGCAATTCATTTGACTTTTTTTCGAATCTTTCTTAAATATCTTTATCTTTTAGTTTCTCTAAGTCCAAGTGCTTTTTTCCGTTCCTTTTTTTCACATTCTTAAATTTAAGTGGGGCCTTCATAATTACGATGTTGTGGTCAGTATCTATATCTGCTTCTGGGTAGCTTCTACAGTCTTTTACTTGATTCCTAAACCGTTGTCTAACAAGAATGTAATCTATTTGATATCTTTCTATATCTCCTGGCATTTTCCACGTATATCGTCTTCTAGCATGATGTTGAAATAATGTGTTTGTGATGATTAAGTTGTTCTTGTCGCAAAATTCTACCAGCCTATTTCCCCTGTCGTTTCTCGTGCCTAAACCAAATAAACCTACTACCGCTCCTTCCTTACCCTCACCTACCACGGCATTAAAATCCCCCGTAATTATTAAATTTTTGTCCTTTTACGTATCTTAATATGTCTTCGATATCTTTGAAGATGGCTTCTACCTCTTCGTCACTGTAGCTAGAGGTGGGCATGTATACTTGTATTATTAGTGTGTTTACCGGTTTAGATTCCAATCTAACCATGAGTACTTTTTCGTTCTTTTGTAAGTAATTTTCTACACAGTATCCTATCTTTTTCCGCATAACTATCCCCACACCCAAATTTCCTTCCTCTGCTCCTGTATGAATTACCCTGGTCTCCACTCCAAAAATCCCCCGCTTCTGGCCACCGAACTTCGCTGATCCCTACTATGTAGTGATAACCTATTCATTTCGATTGTTAGGTCCTCTAGCTTACCTACTTGCTTCATACTTCTAACATTTCACGCTCCGACTCGCAGAATGTTCCCGACTCTTATCTTTAACTTTCCGATCGCATCCTCCGAAGTAGTCCCCTCCCGGAGATCCGAATGGGGGACTAAGAACCGAAAGGGCCGCTGCCCTCTTTCGGGGACCTGTCTTAGTGTGGTTCCTCACTAACGACCCTACTACTTTGGTTGGACCTGTAGTTTGGCTTTATAGCTCATTAGAACACGCAAGCCATTTCACCTGTTCTAGTAATTTAGAACTTCGGCAAGGTGCAGGTCGAAATGTATATATATATATATATATATATATATATATATATATATATATATATATATATATATAGTGTGACCCATTTGTTTTGTGACACCCTGTAAAATCTTGATTTTAACCAATTTTTTTTTAATTGAAGAGCTTGATGAACTGAGCTGAAAGTGGCACCTTTCTACAAAATCCAAAGCCTACTACGTCAGTTTTTAAGAGGTAAAATTGAAAGACTTCATATTAGCTTTTTTTAATCTGTGCACGCCATCTAATAGAGCACCCTTCAAAACGGGCCTGTACCAAATTTTATCAAAATCTTTCGAGTAATAACGATTTTATAGCTTAATCAAATATGCACAATTCTATACCATTTTCATTATTTTATCGTGAAAATCAAGTTATCCTTGCATAAACATCAAAACAATTAATTGACAAAAGTGGTATATTTATGTGGCAAAAAGTTATTGCAGTTTCTCTAGAGTTAATAATGGAAAATTTAACTACAAGAGACAAAATAAAAATTGTACGTCTTATCGCAGATAACATGCGTTCAGCAAGAGTAGCTACTTTAGAATTCAATAATATGCACCCCGATAAACGAGTAAAATAGTCTACAGTACACTACATTAACAAAGTTTTCAATGAGATAGATAGGATGCGTTTCACGAAATTTGCTCAAAACCAGGCATAATGGACGTTGTGGAGTTTTTAGAAATAATGAGCAAATTTTGTAATACTTTAACAACAACCCCCACACTAGTCTTAGAAAGGCTAGTTTTATCCCCAGAGAGAGTATAAGAAGATGCCTGCAAAAAAACAAAATAAAGTCTTTTAAGCCAAAATTTTTGCATACACTGGAACTGGGAGATAAAGAGAGACGATTAGAGTTTTGCTATTGGCTGCAGAGAGAATATCGAAATAATTCCAATTTTTTAAAGGAGATTGTATTTAGCGATGAAGCGACATTTACTACAAAAGGAGTTGTTTCAAGTCCAAATTGCAGGTACTGGTCAACTGAAAATCCGGAATTCGTCATAAATACAAGAAGACAATATTCGCAAAAAATTAACGTTTGGTTTAGAATACTAAATGACCGATTAGTTGGTCCTTTCTTTTTTGAGGGTGATTTAAATGCAAATGGATTTTTACGTTTTCTTGAGAACGAATATTGAAATGCATTAGAAGATTAACTTTACAGAATCGTCTTAATTTAAAATTCCAGTTAGATGGTATTCCTATTCATAACGCAGTTTTGGTAAGAAAATGGCTAGATGAACATTTTGAAAATTGTTGGATAGGAAGAAACAGTCCCTAGATTGAGTGGCCGCCATGATCTCCAGATTTGACACCACTCGATTTTTTCCTTTGGGGGTTTACTTAAGCAAAAAGTGTATAAATCAAGACCACAAACTGTTCAAGAACTATGGAATAAGATAATACACGCCTGCTCAGACATTACTGCAGATCAAATACGAAAGGCATCGCCAATGAATGTGCGGAAAAGAATTGAAAAGTGCATTGAAATAAATGGTGGATTGGTAGAAGCGACAAAAATATTGTAGGTTTTGTAACTTTCCCTGATTTTCCTGTTTAAGTATTGTTTAAAGTTTATATTTGATTTATCAGAACTAGGACTGGGAATAAGAATAAGACTTTCAGAATAAATCGATGTAAATAATGAGATATTGTGCATATTTGATTAAGCTATAAAATCGTTATTACTCAAAAGATTTTGATAAAATTTGGCACAGACCTGTTTTGAGAAGTGCTCTATTAGTTGGCGTGCACAGATTTGAAAACAACAAATCGCTAATATAAAGCCTTTCAATTTTAATCCTAAAAACTGACGTAATAATCTTTGGAACTTGTAGAAATCACTTTCATCAAGCTCTACAATTTAAAAAAAATTAGTTAAAATCGCACGATAAATAAAGATCTTACAAGATGTCTCAAAAACAAATGGGTCACACTGTATATATATATATATATATATATATACATATATTGCTATGGTAACGCTGCACGCCGAGCCGATGTAATTAACGTTCAGTTTCCTGCTGCCCGCCACCGCTCTGTGTCTCTAAACAACCTAAATTTTAAATATGCCTCGGTTATCTCAGTCTAATCCACACAGAGTGCACAATGTTACGATAACAAAGAAATTACCCCCCTTTTTATCTAATACTTTCCTACTTGAATGAGACAAACGATTTTGACCAAGATTTGTATAATAACACAGAAAAAAATATATACACTTTAAGCTTAATATGATGTACTATTCGACAAAATAAACCTCTGAATATCAAATAATAATGATGTCAATTTGTTTATCCCCAAAATTATAGCTCCCTTTAGTTAGTAATAATGTTCCGACTTGTAGCTTTCCGTGCGTGTCCTATTTTTGGATCTGCTACTGCGTGCTGTTGAATAGTACTCCTGGACTGCTTTCAGTTAAGTTCACTTGTTGATTTTATAGAACCACTTGTCCAAACCACATTCAATGCTGAAAACAATCCTCCGTTTTGTGCTCCGACGCAAACCAATATTTTTATGCAATTTTAGATGGATTTAAATTCGGATTTATTACTTAGAGTTTTCTCAGAGTTCCCAGTCCCCATATTTTCACTTAGATTTTAGATATTTTATTTATTAATTAGATTTCTACTTGTCATGTAGATTTCTACCTGTTACTTAGATTTTCCCAGAGTTTCCAGATTTCCCAGATTTTTACTTAGATTTCTTATTTATTAATTAGATTTCTACCTGTCGTTTAGATTTCTACCAGTTACTTAAATTTTCCCAGATTTCACAGAGTTCCCAGATTTCCAAGATTTTCACTTACATTTTTTAGATTTCTTTTTTATTACATGGAGCCCTATATTATAAATATTAAAATTATGGTTAATTAATAAGCTTTTACTTACGTTTTCCAGTTCACGGCAAAACTTTTCTCGTATATTTTTCACTATTATCTTAGTTTCAAATTTTTCTGTCACGACTTTCACTAAATATAATTATTTAATTTTCTATGTTCATTTTTACGTAAATTTTTAATTTAAACTGATGTGGAGTGTGCCCAGGTTGAAAGAAAAATGTCTGTTTATCAAATTTGAGTGATATATAAAACAACGCTCCTATCTGACGGGATTGGTTATCGGCGTACTACGGTCAAGGTTTAAGGCATGTTATAGAATATTCTCAACATTCTGGTCACGTAGTATACCAGTTCTATATGGTGGATTTCTATAATTCTTGAACTTTTACTCGTCTGTTTGGTGTTGTTGTAGGAAATCTTAACTCGACTTCTCACGTACACAAACTTATGGCTCTATTTTTGTCCAGATAATGTTTTGGGTTTTAAATTTATATTCATGTTAAAAATCACGTACGCGAATTTCTATAACGACGTAAATTGAAATGCGTTTGTTTACATCCTGCGTATTTGTTTTTAAATGTGCGTTTATTTCGAAGATGCTTTGTTATTTCTATGTACCATTGCATGTTCTATTTTACCAGAATTCTAATCATGATTTTTAGTCTTCAATGCTCTTAATGTGTATTTGTTTAGAATTTATGAATGCTTTTCTGATTTAAATAAATTTAATTGCATACAGAGTTATTTATTTTACTGAATATGTTTGTATTATTAAAGGATATGCTTCCCGGCATTAATTAAAGTCAATTGTGATCCTTATACAGGATGTTAAATGTTTGCTTTTTGCATAATTTGAGAATCACGTACTTTTCATGATAAAATTGTTTAGTTTTCTAGCTTTTAGTACTATTTATATGTAGTGCGTGACCCTTATGTCTCTATATACCCCTAAATTACCCTATTATCATAGCATTATATATATATATATATATATATATATATATAGCTATTTAGTTTCGTTACTTATAGCCTTTTGGGTAATTTCACACATATTAATTTTTATTTTACTTAAAATAAAACTTTGTTTGTTTAGATGGACAGTATGTTTGACCTCCTATCCTCACTTTATCTATTCCTACTTCACTCCTCCTTGCTCATGCAGCAAGTCTTAAAAGCGACACCCAATAAGAGTCACAAATGTGTGTGTGTGTGTGTGTGTGTGTGTGTGTGTGTGTGTGTGTGTGTGTGTATGTGTGTGTGAACTTGGTTGGTTGTTTTGCAAAAACAGCTGCGTCAGTCTGACGAGCTACAACTGGCTTTTCTCTTTACCAAATAACCAACAATATAAATCAATTTTCGTTTACTATACTTGAATTAATTTCCCAATGCTAGTTTAAATTATTCATTACTATGTAGATGGAAACGTGTTAGTTTCGGTTAGTCAAATTCCTAATTTAACTTCGGGTGCAGTAGTTTCTTAGAAGGTCCGCTAGTGTTAAGTAGATAATCGGTCATTTGCTCATTTTACATCTTGTCTTTTATTAGTTATTAAAATTTTCTCTAGCAATGTCATCTTTACTATCATGTCGGAGACTTGAAAAGTCACCAACAGTCAGTTGTTTACAGTCGAGTGTAGAGGGTTTATGACAAACATATTGTTCTTATTAAGACATAACGATTTGTGTATAATTCAAAACTTGGTTCGTTGTTTTGCAAAAAAAATGCGCCCAGTCTGACGAGCTGCAACGAGAACAAACCGGCCAATGGCTTTTCTTTTTTCAAAATAACCCACAATTTAAGTTAATTTTCGTTCACTATACTTGAGTTACTTTCCAATGCCAGACAAAATTATTAATTACAAATATAGCTGGAAGCGTATTAATTTCCGTTAACAAAATTCCTCATTTAACAATGGGTGTAGTACTTTCTTAGAAGGTCCGCTAGTGTTAAGTGGGTAATCGGTCATTTGTTAATTTTTTTAATTTTAATTGTTTAGTATATTTATAGCGCTTTAATTCATATATTTTTCTAAGCGACATGTATTTGGTTATATGATTTACAGAAATTAGTAATTAGTGTCGACTTAATTTGGTCCACTGTAATGATGATTGTATTGCTAAGATTGATATTGCTTCACGCTCTTGAAATGCTTACTAATAGGTGCCGATTGCGTATAATTAATTACACAATGATCTATGAAGTGACCACATTCTTCAGTAATATTTTAAATATTATTGCATCTACCATAGGCTTAGCAATTTGACATTTAATTTACTAGTGGAAAGTTTCAATTTTAAACACAAAAGGTTTCCTGTATATTTTATTTAATAGTTTTTGAGATTCCAAAAGGTTAATCATCTAAACCCCAATGCCAGTTTTAGAGTATTTAACAAGTTATATTGTTACTCTAACCACCCGAGGGTTATAGAAATTTCTTGCAGTCATAAATTACTTTCAATAAGCAATATTAAAAACAATTTCCCATTGAAACTGGCATTGAATATCTTTCACAATCTTCCAAATACCTATTCAAAACTTGTACAAGCCGAGCAGTTTCTAACAAAATCGGACCCTCAAACAAGGTGGTCGACGCCAATAGTATTAAGATATATAAGGGTTGTCTGGAGTGACTCATTTTAGTCTTCTTTTATCGTTTTGTTAAATACCTTCCAGCCGAGTGACATTTGTATTATACCTAAAGTTATTGTTCCCTTAATATCTATTTTATGCTAGTGATACGCGTCTTAAAAAAAATCAACTTTGAAAAATTAAAAAACGTGTTAAGCCTTTTTGAGTTAGGTTGAAATTTATACCAGAAAAATCGAGCGTTCAATAGGCTTACATCAGCCGTCATTTTCAACGAAATAAAAGTGAAAAAATGCACTTGCACAGATCCAATAAATTACGCGTTCTAAAAAAATTTAACTTTAAAAAATTAAAAAACCTGTTAAACCTTTTTGAGACAGGTTAAAATCTATACCAAAAAATAGAGCGTTCAATGGGTTTTCATTAGACGCCATTTTCACCGTTTGTCCACAAAATAAGAGTGAGCGAAAAATTAATTTGCACGGATCGGCCATATTATGCGTCCTAAAAAAATTCAATTTTCAAACATTAAAAAACGTGTTAAGCTTTATTGAGCCAGGTTGAAATTTATACGAAAAAAACGAGTGTTCAATAGGTTTTCATTAGCCGTCATTTTCAACGTTTGCTCCACGAAGTAAAAGTGAAAAAACTCTCTTGCACAGGTCGAACATATTACGCGTTCCAAAAATATTTACCTTTGAAACATTCAAAATATGTTAAGCCTATATGAGCCAGGTCGAAATCTGTTCCAAAAAAATTCAGCGTTTAATAGGCTTGCATTAGCCACTATTTTCAAGATTTGCACCACGAAGTAAGAGTGAAAAAATATACTTGCACGGATTGAACAAATTACGCGTCCTAAAAAATTCAAATTTGAAACATTAAGAAACGTGTTAAGCTTTTTGAGCCAAGTTGAAATCTATAAAAAAAAATAGAGCGTTTAGTAGGCTTTCATTTGCCGCCATTATCAACGTTTGCTCCACGAAGTAAGAGTGAAAAAGTTCACTTGCACGGATCGAACATATTACGTGTTCTAAACAAATTCAATTTTAAAACATTAAAAAATGTGTTAAACTTTTTTGAGCAAAGTCGAAATCTATACCAAAAAATAGAGCGTTCACTAGGCTTTTATTAACAGCCATTTTCAACGTTTGCTCCACCAAGTAAGAGTGAAAAAATCACTTGCACGGATCGAACAAATTACGCGTCATAAAAAAACTCAAATTTGAAACTTTAAGAAACGTGTTAAGCTAAGCGTTCAATTGGTTTTTATTGGCCGCCATTTTTAACGTTTGCTCCGCGAAATAAAAGTGAAAAAATTCATTTGCAGGAATCAAACATAATACGCGTTCTAACAAAATTCAACTTTCAAACATTAAGAAACGTGTTAAGCCTTTTTGAGCCAGTTGGAAATCTATACCAAAAAATAGAGCGTTCAATAGGCTTTAATTAGCCGGCATTTTCAGCGTTTGCTTCACGAAGTAAAAGTAAAAAAATTCACTTGCACGGTTCGAACAAATCACGCGTCCTGAAAAAATTAAATTTGAAACATTAAGAAACGTGTTAAGCATTTATAAGCCAAGTTGAAATCTATACAATCTATACACTTGCACGGATCGAACATATACGCGTTTTAAAAAAATTCAACTTTGAAAAATTAAAAAACCTGTTAAGCACTTTTTAACCAGGTTGGATTCTGTACAAAAAAATCCAGCGTTCAATAGGCTTGCATTAGCCACCGTATTCAACGTTTCCTCTACGAAGTAAGAGTGAAAAAATTCATTTGCACGGATGGAACATATTACGCGAGTTATGTATCCCCCAATTTACGTATGTATAACGAAATAAAAATAATTAGCAATTATTAGCAATTGTTAAAGAAATTATAAAGTAAAATGCAACAACATAATGTAATACAAAGATAAACCAGACAGGTTATTAACAGTTCATGAGAACGGATGCAATACAATGTATTCCAGACGATAGTGATATTGCATGTGTCAGGTCACAGACGGTTAAGATCTCGCAATTACCTAGAAAACAAGATTGTAATAATGTAACAAAATATAGAATTAAGAATAAGCAGACATGAGCTCTGCAAGTTCCCACAGAATTGTGAGGGGCAGGGACATCATAAATAGGCCGGGAGCCCCAACACCCGGCAGTCAGTCAAAGTATTCAATTTTAGCATTGCAGCTTGCTTAGGCGACTCATAATAATTCATTTAAATCAGTTTATTTCGACTTAGAATAATTAATACCAGTTTGTCAAAATTCTACATTAATTTGTGTATTAACTAAATAAATTGTTAAAAAGTTTTGAAAATGTTTTTTAAAAACGCAGCTCCCAAGGCCCAAACCTTAACTAGGCGTTCTAAAAAAAATCAACTTTGAACCTTTTAAAAACGTGTTAAGCCTTTTTGTGCTAGGTTGAAATCTATACCAAAAAATAGAGCGTTCACTGGGCTTTCATTAGCCGCCATTTTTAAAGTTGGCACTACGAAGTACGAGTGAAAAAATTCACTTGCACCGATCGAACATTTACGCGTTTTAAACAAATTCAACTCTGAAAAATTGAAAAACGAGTTAAGCCGTTTTGAGCCAGGCTGAAGTTTATAAAAAAGTCGAGCGTTCTATAGGCTTGCATTAACCATCATTTTCAACGTTTGCTTTACGAAGTAAGAGTGAAAAATCCATTTGCACGGATCGAACATATACGTCTAAAAAAATTAAACTTTGAAAAATTAAAAAGCGCGTTAAGCCATTTTGAGCCAGGTTGAAATCTATACCAAAATATAGAGCGTTCAGTAGGGTTTCATTAGCCGCTAATTTTAGCTTTTGCTCAACGCAGTATGAGTAAAAAAATTCACTTGCTCGGAGCGAACATATACGCGTCCTAAAAAAAAACGTTAAGCCGTTTTGAGCCAGGTTAAAGTCTATAACAAAGCATCGAGCATTTAATAGGCTTGCATTAACCACCATTTTCAACGTTTCCTCCACAAAGTAAGAGTGAAAAAATCCATTTGCACGGATCGAACATATACGCGTTCTAAAAAAATTCAACTTTGAAACATTAAAGGAAGTGTTAAGCCATTTTGAGCCAGGTTGAAATCTTTACAAAAACATCGAGCGTTCAATAGGCTTGCATTAGCCATCATCTTCAACGTTTGCTCCACGAAGTAAGTGAAAAAATTTACTTGCACGGATCGAACGTATTAAGTGTTTTAAAAAAATTCAACCTTAAAACATTAAAAAACGTGTTAAGCCTTTTTAAGTCAGGTTGAAATGTATACCAAAAAATAGAGTGTTCACTAGGCTTTCATTAGCCGTCATTTTCAACTTCTGCTCCACCAAGTACGAGAGAAAAAATTCACTTGCACAAATCGATCATATACGCGTCCTAAAAAAATTCAACTCTGAAGAATTTAAAAACGTGTTAAGCCGTTTTGAGTCAGGTTGAAATCTATTACAAAAAATTGAGCGTTCAATAGGCTTGCATTAGCCGCCATTTTTAACGTTTGCTCCACAAAGTAAGAGTAAAAAAGTTCACTTGCACAAATTAAACGTATTACGTATTCTAAGAGAATTCAACTTTGAGATATTAAAAAACGTGTTAAGCCTATTGAGTCAGATTGAAATTTATACCAAAAATACAGTGTTCACTAGGCTTTCATTAGCCGCCATCTTCAACTTTTTCTCCACGAAGTACGAGTGAAAAAATTTACTTACCGGATCGAACATATACGCGTCCCAAAAAAAAATCCAATTTGAAAAATTAAAAAACGTGTTAAGCCATTTTGAGCCAAGTTGAACTCTATACAAAAAATAAAGCGTTCACTAGGCTTTCAATAGCCGCCATTTTCAACGTTTGCTCCACGAAGTAAAAGCGAAAAAATTCACTTGCACGGATCGAACATATACGCGTCCTAAAAAAATTCCAATCTGAAAAATTAAAAAACGTGTTAAGCCGTTTTGAGCCAGGTTGAACTCTATACCAAAAAATAAAGCGTTCAGTAAGCTTTCATTAGCCGCAAAATTAGACGCAAAATTTCGTTTCAACGGCGCAAAATGACGCCTAATTACCGCTTAATTGTGGTACAAAATTTTTTTTAAAATTCAAAAAAGTCGCGGCCAACTTCACGATTTTGGATAGTTTAGAGAAATAGTTTTTTTAAATAACTTCTTACACAGAAGGGCGCAAAATTTTGTTTCAACGCCGCAAAATGGCGCCTAATTACCGTTTAAATTTGGTATAAATTTTTTTTCAAAATTCTAAAAAGTCGCGGTCAACTTCACGATTTTGGCTAGTTTAAAGAAATAGTTTTTTTAAATAACTTCTTACACAGAAGGGCGCAAAATTTTGTTTCAACGCCGCAAAATGTCGCCTAATTACCGCTTAAATTTGGTATAAATTTTTCTTCAAAATTCAAAAAAGTCGCGGGCAACTTCACGATTTTGGCTAGTTTGGAGAACTAGTTTTTTTCAAATAACTTGTTACACAGGAGGGAGCAAAATTTCGTTTCAACGGCACAAAATGACGCCTAATTACCGCTTAATTGTGATACTAAATTTTTTTTCAAAATTCAAAAAAGTCGCGGCCAACTTCACGATTTTGGCTAGTTTAGAGAAGTAGTTTTTTTCAAATAACTTGTTACACAGGAGGGCGCAAAATTTCGTTTTAACGGCACAAAATGACGCCTAATTACCGCTTAATTGTGATACAAAATTTTTTTTCAAAATTCAAAAAAGTCGCGGTCAACTTCACGATTTTGGCTAGTTTGGAGAAATAGTTTTTTGAAATAACTTGTTACACAGGAGGGCGCAAAATTTCGTTTCAACGGCGCAAAATGGCGCCTAATTACCGCTTAATTGTGGTACAATTTTTTTTTTTTAATTCAAAAAAGTCGCGGCTAACTTCACGGGGCGTCGCCGTGGATCAATGTAGTAAGCGTAAGACTACGGATCCCAAGGTCCCGGGTTCAAATCCCGACACGGCCGACTGCTTGAAAAATGGCAGGTGAGCATTTTTCACAAATATTAGCCCTCGTTCAGATGAGAGGTTAAATGGAGGTCCCGTGTGTGAGTGTTGTCACGCACGTTAAAGATCCCTACCTTGCCTGGAACGGCAAGGGTTCGGCAAAATTCTAAATTTCCAGGCAACAAAAAACTCGCCTCCTGGCCAATGTAGTACCTTCGGGTGGAGCATTGGAAATGTAAATGAACGGCTAACTTCAGGATTTTTGGTAGTTTGGAGAAATAGTTTTTTTCAAATAACTTGTTACACAGGAGGGCGCAAAATTTCGTTTCACCGGCGCAAAATGGCGCCTAATTACCGCTTAATTGTGGTACAAAATTTTTTTCAAAATTCAAAAAAGTCGCGGACAACTTCACGATTTTGGCTAGTTTGGAGAAGTAGTTTTTTTTAAACAACTTCTTACACAGAAGGGCGCAAAATTTTGTTCCAAAACCGCAAAGTGGCGCCTATTTACTACTTAAATTTGGTATAAAATTTTTTTCAAAATTCAAAAAAGTTGCGGACAACTTCACAATTTTGACTAGTTTGGAGAAATAGTTTTTTTCAAATAACTTGTTACACAGGAGGGCGCAAAATTTCGTTTCAACGGCGCAAAATGGCGCCTAATTACCGCTTAGTTGTGGTACAAATTTTTTTTTAAATTCAAAAAAGTCGCGGCCAACTTCACGATTTTTGGTAGTTTGGAGAAATAGTTTTTTTCAAATAACTTGTAACACAGGAGGGCGCAAAATTTCGTTTCAACGGCGCAAAATGGCGCCTAATTACCGCTTAGTTGTGGTACAAAATTTTTTTCAAAATTCAAAAAAGTCGCGGCCAACTTCACGATTTTGGCTAGTTTGGAAAAATAGTTTTCTTAAATAACTTCTTACACAGAAAGGCGCAAAATTTTGTTTCAACGCCGCAAAATGGCGCCTAATTACCGCTTAAATTTGGTATAAATTTTTTTCAAAATTCAAAAAATTCGCGGACAACTTCGCGATTTTGGCTAGTTTGGAGAAATAGTTTTTTTCAAATAACTTCTTACACAGAAGGGCGCAAAATTTTGTTTCAACGGCGCAAAATGACGCCTAATTACCGCTTAATTGTGGTACAAATTTTTTTTCAAAATTTAAAAAAGTCGCGGCCAACTTCACGATTTTGGCTAGTTTGGAGAAGTAGTTTTTTTTAAATAACTTCTTACACAGAAGGGCGCAACATTTTGTTTCAATACCGCAAAGTGGCGCCTATTTACTGCTTAAATTTGGTATAAAAAATTTTCCAAATTCAAAAATGTCGCGAATAGCTTCACGATTTTGGCTAGTTTGGAGAAATAGTTTTTTTCAAATAACTTGTTACACAGGAGGGCGCAAAATTTCGTTTCAACAGCGCAAAATGGCGCCCAATTGGCGCTAAATTATGGAATAATGATTTTCTGAACTTTGAAAAAAAGTGCGGCTTCGTGAACTTGGCCGGAAAAGTCTTATTTTATTAATAACTTGTTTGCCAAGACGGCGCAAAATTTAGTTTTAGCGGCGCAAAATGGCGCCTAATTAGCGCCTAATCATGACATAAACATTTTAAAAAAATTCAAAAATGTTGCGGCTAACTTCACGCACCTGAGGATTTCTTATGCGATGATTCGGCCACTGTCATCGAATACAAAGTAGGAGCTGCTGAAGAGAAAGTCTTCAGAGCTGCGCATTGTTGTGTTAAAAATATTTCAAATCACCAAATTTAGGTATTTGCTTAGGGTCGGATTAAAGCTCAAACCACTTTCTGGTGGATGGATCGAGTTTTTTAAAAGCAGAACGACTAAAATAAAGTTCCACTGTTCAGTAGGAAAATTTAAATTAGTTAAAACAGATATATTTTCGGAAAACAATCAATAAGAGCCCTAAGTTGTTTAGGATCTTCTGATTTTCAAGCTGGAAAATCCTTAATGACCTTGCAATGTGATGTTGCCAATTATCGAAGTTTAAAAAATCACTAACGCAAGGCATTATAAGAGACTTCAAAATTAGCGCTTAAAACATGGACAGATTTTACTAACGATTGCCCTGTACAACTATTGATTAAATAATTTAACTTTTATATATCAGTTAATGAAGGATTATTATAAACAAGACTGTCGAACAAATCGATGAAGGCTTTGCTCCCGTAGTATTAGAGGTACATTCAATCTTTATTGGTACTGGAGTAGGTTCAGCAATTTCCAGTTGCAGTAAAGTGTTATAGTAAGCGTTATCGACATGCATTTGCAAAGTTTAAAAGGCTAATGTTTCAGTTTCATTAGAAACACTCAACACTTCCATAAGAACTTTGTTAAAATTATTATAAATTTCGATAAACGACTTTGTTTAAATTTTAAATATAGTTAGACACTTGGATTGTCCTGTATAGTTTCACCTAATGCATGGATCTCTAAGATACGGGTTATAAATCTAATCGAGTCAAGTCGCCCCTTTTAAGGGCACACCCTAAACGAATATACATATTATTAGGGTACGAAATTCTTTAGAATGAATATAAGCTTTACATATTAAAAAGATAAACGTTATATTCTATACAATAAGCTAGTGTAAGCGACAAAATACACGCTTGTATTTTAAGATGATAAGTATATCCCACGCTATAAAAATGATATCAATGCCAAGTTCAAAGGACCCAGCTATGTAATCCAATTCAATAGAACAAACGCACCAATGTGCTTTATAAAGAAATGCAACGTAAATGTTTTAGTGTAGACCGGAAACAGCGATTATAGCTGTACAAAAAAATATGTGGATTAATCTCGAATTTAATCAGACACGAAGATAGTGTTTTAAATTACGCTAAGAAGTTTTTCAGAGCTTGATATTTTTGAAAGTTTGGTTTCAACATGAACCACGATATTGCATTATAAACAAATACCACTGATTGAGTTTTATTTGTGGCAATAAATTATTTGAAGGGAGTCTGACCTCAATTTAAAAACGCTGAAGTTGATTTAATTACAGCGCAGATCGCCGCTTTAACATAATACAACGAAGGTTGTTTTTCTTGTGTAAACAAATATCGATTGATGTTTGCTCTTGCAATATTATTCTGCTAATTGGGTTTAATTATTTGCAAAACCAAAATAAATATATACAAAACAGGTAGTGATGCAATTCAATGCTGGATTGATTGGGATTACACCGCAAAGTTATTTAAATGCTAAAATAAGACAAAATCGTAAAGTTAGGTAAACAATACCGTATTAAATTCTCTCATTGAAATGACAGGGGAATTACATGAACGGAAACTATTTTTCACAGGACTAGTTGTTACGGTAAACCGTGCGGGACAGGAAGACAAAAAAAACTCCAATTAAAGTAAAGATTCCCACGAAATTACGTGGCCAAAGGAAGAGATTCCGGGCTAACGTCAATCGGAGATTGGGCGCGGGAAAGTAATCGAAAACAAAATCCAAAAAGAAAAAAAAAGGACCGACTCGTCTCTCTGAAATAAAAATTAGTTGATTAGTACAAACAATTGTGCCGGTGTTTGTTTCAATGGTGTTCGATTCCTTATACGATAAAAATCAAACATGTACCAATCTTCATGCATTCTTTTGTTTGTTTATCTTTCCACAATATACTGTACTTTAACCCTATAAGCACAAAATCAAAGAGCAAAATATTTATGGGCGGCGCAACAAGTTATTGACGCGTGGTGACCGGAACGACGGACAAGACAAAAAAAGTAAAGAGGTGGTTGTGTTTAACTTTAGGACAAGAACGGTGGTGCGTCATTCTGAAATATAAAATCGTGATTTTTTAGGTTTTACGAAACCCATAAACTACTGGGTGACCTTTGATGCAAAATTTTAACTTTTAAGGTACTATGGTAGAAAAGCACGCGAACATTTAAAAAATGCTGATAAAAATAGTCACACGTGGGCTCACGCTCACTCAATTTATTTGCCAGCCTTAACTAAAAGACTACGATTCACTCAATAACCATTATTTGCAACTTTATCCTCAATTGTGAAAATCTAGTATTTTGAATGTTTCCACAGTCTTTTCTCTCATCATCATTAAGTTTTCAGTCCGAGAACTGGTTAGACGTGTAGTTCCATTATTTTCTATTCATAGCTAACCTACACATTTTCCTGACATTCCTACAGCCTAAATCCTTCACTATTTGTGTGTAATAGTCTAATCTAGGTCTAACTCTACCTCTCCTTTTTCCTTTCTCTGCTTCGAACATACGCCGCACCTGCTCTATTCCCTCATATCATCTTGTCATCCTATCTCTCATATTTTTACTGTTTTCCACATATTTTTTTCCTCTCCTACCATTTCTAGTACCTCTTTGTTCTTAAATTTGTCTATTCATGATATCTTCATCATACGTCTGTAGCACCACGTTTGTCTATTTTTATATACTGTCCACAGGTCCTTGTTTCTGTTTGTTGTCTTTGAACATAGCAGCAGCTGCTGATCTCTTTTTATATCTTTTGCACTTTTTTCCTTCTATTGTTTTCCCAAAGTATACCATATTTCACGGATATTCAATGGTACGCAAAGGGGCTTAAGCAACATGACGGCTACCAAGATCCCCTACCTTGCCGAATCAATAGTTTTCTAATTACTCCTATCGCACAATCAACATTTTTTGAGAATATTGCAAACCCAACACCTGTAGTTGTTAACGAAAGTCATTAGGTTTAAACACAATTGCTTTATTCATCATTAGCTTTTCCGTCATGGAACTAGTTGGACGCGTACTTGATTTCTATGCTGTGCTAACCTACATATTTCCTTGAAACTCCCACCACCTATATCTTTCACTATCTATGTGTAATAGTTTAATCTAGATCTACCTCTATCTCTCTCTTTCTCCTTTCGCTAGTTCTAAGATATCCTCCACTATTCCCTCATGCCCTATAACGTGTCCCATCATCCTTCTCTCTTATTTTTTACTTTTTTCCGCCTATCATTCTTCCCTTATTATTTCTACTGTCCAAGTTTCATAACCGTATAGTGATATGCTCCACACATATGTTTTCAAAAGAAAATTACACAACTAATAGAAATATCTATCCCAAACACACCCAGTATATAGAAGAAACCAGAAGAAAAAATAGAAAAATACATACAACTAGCTGAAGAAATCAAAGACATGTGGCACCAAGATAAAGTAGAAATAATGCCGATCATATTATTAAATACTGAAGTCATACCAAATAACCTACACCAAAACGTTCAAAACTAAAACTACAACCGAATACATTCACAGATCTACAAAAATTAGTCGTAATGGACACATGTACAATAACTAGACAATTTCTAAATGCATAATATAACTTATAGAAATAAAGAAAGCACGTTTGACAACAGTCCACGTGCATATCTACTAATGCCAGATAAAATATCTGAGTAGAAAAAACTAATAATAATAATAATAATAATAATGATAATAATAATAAAAATCAAAATAATAGTAATAATAAAAACAATAATAGTAATAGTAATAATAATAATGATGTTAATAAAAATAATCATAATAATAATAATAATATAACACTAATAATAATAATGATAATAATAATAATAATGTCTTTATTTTATGAATATAATAGAAATTTTCTTATGTAGGGCATTACAAAACATGTGGAGATAACAAGAGGTTTTTATTGTAGTACATAGCACAGCAATAAAGAGGGATATAGGACATATGTGTGTGAAGCAAGTACCACATTTTTAAAAATCATTATTTTGAAAGTTGTTCCAGATTGTTTTAATCTTGTACCGCATTGTTCCAATTCGACATAATTTTATACCAAAAGATTCCTCGAAAATTTGGAAAACCCCATTTTGTTACTGGCACTCCATTGATCGAAAATCGCGGTTTTGGCCATCGTTTAACATTGTTTTAGTTGTTCCAAACATTGTTACAAAAGGACAATTCCCTATCTAAACGATTCTTCAAAAAAACGGCGAAAAACTTTTTTTGCTGGCACCAAATTTTTCAAAAATCGAAATTTTGGCCGTTGATTAAGATTGTTCTAGTTGTTCCAAACATTGTTCCAAAGGGACAATTCCGCATCTAAACGATTCTTCAATAAAACGGAAAAAACATTTTTTGACAAACAAGACTGCCGGGCCAAGAGTAAACATGCCTTTTCCTTTTTGCTCCAATGGAAAACTTTTTGTTCTGAGCTGTTCTAAGCCTAAAAAAAATAGTTCTGTAGTATGAATCTCCTATCACCTGCGCTTCTCCCAAAAATCGATGTTTTTACTATATCGACAAGAGTAAATATAGCCTTCCTTTCTTGTTCCAATGGCTAACTTCTTGTTCTGAGCTGTTCTAAACTTAGAAAACATAGTTCTGCAGTATAAATCTTCTATCACCAGCGGTTCTCCCAAAAATCGATATTTTTACTATATCTACAGGCGTAAACATAGCCTTCCTCTTTTGTTCCAATGGCTAACTTTTTGTTCTGAGCTGTTCTAAGCCTTGAAAACATAGTTCTGCAATGTGCATCTCCTATCACCAGCGGTTCTCCCAAAAATCGATGTTTTTACTATATCGACAGGAGTAAATTGGCTTCCTCTTTTGTTTCAATGGCTAACTTTTTATTCTAAACTGTTCTAAGACTAAAAAACATAGTTCTGCACTATAAGTCTCCCATCGCCACCGGTTCTCCCAAAATCGATGTTTTTGCTGTATGAACAAGGGTAAATATAGTTTTTCTCTTTTGTTCTATATAGCTAACTTTTTGTTCTGACCATCGTTTTCACTACAAAAATAAGAAGGAAATTATGATTGGACGTGTTTGACAAAGATCTTATGTCATAGAACAATACGCCAAAAATCGTATATACCTATAAAATCTACGTAGCTTTTTCCTCACGAAAAAAATTTCTCACCAACCACCACGAGAACGAATATATAAGTTATATTTAGGAGTACATGTTTATAATAAAATATTAATAGTATTTAATAATAATAATAATAATAAAATAAGTAATACATTTGCCAAGATTTTGGTGTAATGTATTTCAAAACAGTTTTTCTACTCCCGTGTATAAAGTTTCACTTCACACATCAATATTTACACTATTTCACGCACCAGTGCGTGAAATGGTACTGAACGTATAAATATTGATGTGTGAAGTGGAACTTTATACACGGGAGTAGAAAAAACTGTTTTGAAATACATTACACCAAAACCTTAGCAAGTATATGACTTATTTTATTATTATTATTATTATTAAATGCTATTAATATTTTATTATAAACATGTACTCCTAAATATAACTTATATGTTCGTTCTCGTTGTGGTTGGTGAGATATTCTTTCCGTTAGGAAAAAGTCACGTAGATGTTATAGGTATATACGACTTTTGGCGTATCGTTCTATGATATAAGATCCTTGTCAAACACGTCCATTCATAATTTCTTTCTTATTTTTGTCATGAAAACGATGACTACTATATGGTCAGAACAAAATGTTAGCTATATGGACTTGTCCATACAGTAAAAACATCGATTTTGGGAGAACCGGTGGCGATGGAAGACTCATAATGCAGAACCATGTTTTTTAAACTTAGAACAGCTCAGAATAAAAAGTTAGCCATTGGAACAAAAGAGAAAGGCTATGTTTACTTTTGTCGATATAGTAAAAACATCGATTTTTGGCGAAACCGCTAGTGGTAAGAGATTCATACTGCAGAACTATGTTTTTTAGTCTTAGAGCAGCTCAGAACAAAAAGTTAGCCATTGGAACAAAAGAAGAAGGCTATGTTTACTCTTGTCGATATAGTAAAAACATCGATTTTTGGGGGAACTGCTGGTGATTGGAGATTCATACTGCAAAACTATTTTTTTAGGCTTAGAGCAGCTCAGAACAAAAAGTTAGCCATTGGAACAAAAGAGGAAGGCTATGTTTACTGTTGTTTACAGAATCTCGGATTGCACCAGATCTCCCAAAATTGATTTGTGGACTATCAATAGAAGTAAACATATCCTTCCCCTTTTGTTGCAATGGTTAACTTTTTGTTCTGAATCGTTTTAGGTTTATAAAACTTAATTCTTCAACATTAAGAGTAATTACTTGGCCAATAAAACAAAAAGGGAGGAGTATGTTTATTCTTTGTTCATAAAATCGTAAAATCGGTTTTGAGAGATTTGGTGGTGATGCAAAATTCATACTGCAAAACTATGTTATCTAGGCCTATAACGATTTAGTTAAAAAATCAGCAATTCGTACAATAGGGCAAGAATATGTTAATTTTTGACAATACAGACAAAAACCAATTTTGGGAAATCCAGTGGCGATGCGAGATTCTTACAATAAGACTGCTTTTAAAACAAAAAGTTAGCCGTTGGAACAAGAAGAGATAGTAATGTCTACTTTTGGTCCAATATTCCTTTTATCGAAAAGTTTAATTTTTATTGTTTCGGGTCTTTGGTTTGACTTACGGAAATGTCTTTTAGGGACAATGCTTGGAACAACTACAACAATGTTTATCCAAAAACAAATCTCCGATTTTCGAAAAAAAAGGGCGTCACTAAAAATGACTCTGTACAGGTTTTTTGAAAATTATTTATTAGCGGAATTTTTTTTGAAAAATGTTTAGAACAGCTAGGATAATCTTTAGCAAAGGCAAAACCTTCAATTTTCGAAGGAGCGCCAATTTAAAAAAATTTTTCCGTTTTTTAGTTATTGGAATAAACTAATTTGGAATTGGAACAATGTGGTACAGGGATATAACAACCTGGAACAACTTCCAAAATCATAGCTTAAAACAGAGTGCTAATCATCACACACACATGATGTATATTTTTATTCGTCTGAAAGTTAAAAGTTCTTGAAACACCGGAAAATATAAAGAGACACGCAGTTACCGTTGTAGTTTTTGAAAATATAATGAAGTATTGTTGTTTGTGTGTTATGAGCAGTATTATACGTTGGAAACTGACTTTTTAATTTTGTAGTCTTTAAGAATTGGCGTTTATTATATGTTCATGTTCGTTTAGGATAATCTTTTACTTTGTTTGGTTATATAACATATGTTTCGTATTAATTATTAAATTACTAGAGTCACTTAAAAATATGGGAGGTTGGCAGTTAGACTGCGCCTCCTCCCCCTGATTTGTTTTCCAAACTCAAAAAAAGCGGTGGGCTGCAGATTTGTTTTAAACTTTTTCATTATCAGCAAATGAGCTCCATTGAAACAAATACCGGCGCAAAACGACTACAGTTCAAGAAACTAAGAAAACATTTTAAAACAAAAAAGTGGGGGCTAGCGGTCAATCTAACCCCAGGATTTATTTTCAAGTTTTTAACTATAAGCAAATTAGCACAATTGAAAAACTCAAACAAAGCGGGGGTTAGTGGTCAATACCCCCCCGCACTTGTTTTAATTTTTTTACTTTAAGCAAATGAATACAATTGAAACAAACACCGGCATAATTAAGCATAAAACGAGCACAATCCAATGGACTACAAAAAAGTTGAAAACTCAAAAAAAGCGGGGGACTAGCGGTTAACTTGCCCCCGCATTTGTTTTCTATTTTTTGCAATCAGCAAATGAGCACAATTAAAACAAACATAATTGGTTAATAAGACAAACAAATTAAAAACTGTCTGTGCAGTATCAACTTGACTGACCCTCTTCCTATTTTATTTCGGTACACAAAGAATATGTTCATTAAGTAGAAATCACCATTCCTGAAATTAATTAATCTTGCGTTACATAGATAGGGCCTCACAAACTCCAACGGCCGAAAATCGCGTTAAAAATGCAGAAATCGTAATCTTAGGCACACCCCTTCCCAATAACTTCTCAAATACATCCCCGCTGTAGAATTTAAGTAGGCGGCTCCGGGGCGTAGTGGTATGTGTGTGACTACTACGGCCAAGGTCCCGGGTTCAAACCCCGACACGGTCCGCTTGAAAAATGTTAGGCGAGCATTTTTCACAAAAATACACTCTCATTCGGATGAGAGGTAAAATGGAGGTCCCATGTGAGTGTTGTCACGCACGTTAAAAATCCCTACCTTGCTTGGAACAGCAAGGGTTCGGCAAAATTCAAAATTTTCCAGGTAAAAGAACTCGCTTCCTGGCCAATGTAGTACCTTCGGGTGGAGCACTGGAAAATCACATGTAATATAGAATTTAAGTAGTGCCTTAGTACTAAATAGATAGCGGGACGAATTACACTCGTCTAAAACGCTCTGGGGTGTGTTACGCCCCATATATGTACTAATGTTATTAAATTTAGCATAGTACTCGTAGAATAATTGTAAATGTTGACTTAGTTTGTTACAAAACAAGTATTGTTACATTTTTTCTAGACGAATAGTAATAACTATAATAAGTAATGTCACTGTTGTACGAAAAGGAACAAATAAGGTTTCAAACATTATAGGACGAAGGCAATACCGATGACGAGGCAATCAAATCAGACATCGAAGATGATGTCGATTATGTCTCTGGAAGTGAGCACAACACAGTCTCGGATCAGGACATAGCAACAGAAGATAAAATAGAGAATAATGAAACTGGGCATATACGGCAGATGAAAAAAAAAGAAAAGTTTTTCTCGAAAAAAATAGAAGGAAACTCTATCGATGTAGGTGTTCGTACAAGAGCAGAAAATATTGTTTTACATCTGTCGAGTGTAAGCAAAACACGCAAAAAGTGCTATGGATTGTTGGCAGCTGGTTCTTCGATAGTCAAATTAATAAAAGTTCAGTGCGGCGGGCCCATATATGAATTCCAGAAAAATCGATGGTTTATCAAAATAAATATACTGTGAAATCAAACGGTGTTCTTAAAATAAAAGCATTCATCGGATCACTTTATTTAGCTGTATTGTTTCATTCATATAGTCAGAATTTGAACTGGAAAAAATCATACACTCCTTCACAGTATATGGCAATAGACAAAAAGTTGGAGTTCTTTCATAGGCGGCTCCGTGGCGTAGTTGCTATGCGTGTGACTACTATGCCCAAGGACCCGAGTTCGGATCCGACACTGTTCACTTGAAAAATGTTAGGCGAGCATTTTTCACTAAAATACGCCCTCATTCGGATGAGAGGTAAAATATTTTAACTAAATAAATTTATTTTACTGTATCCAATCGCTCTCAACCCTATGAGTTCACTTATGTCCTTATGTATTCTATTGACCCTTTTAATTACGCGATATTATCCCCCTATTTTAATAGCAAGACTAACAAACTTTATTTTTGTTATCTTTGTATTCAAATACCCTACAATTAATTCTGTATCTACACCTATTGCTATACCTATTCCTATTATTTTCTATACATATTTCTACTTCTTATATACCTATCACTATCTATTCACACCTAACACTATTTATCTTTATCTATCACTATCTATCTACACCTATTTCTATTTATCTTTATCCATCACTATCTATCTACACCTATTTCTATTTCCCACTATCTATCACTATCTATCTCTACACGGAATCCTTATTTAAATCTAACTCGTTTCTTTTTGATCCTCATCATGATCCTCTTGTCTATATTGTAACAACAAGCTGATGTGAAACTTTCCTCTATTGGCTTGAGTTTCTCTATCTCGCAGCATGTACGTGCACTCTCCCACTTTCTCCAATCTCATATGGTCCCTCATACGGTAGGTGTAATTTCGCACAAGTCCTTAAATCACGACGCCCTACACGTAGACTCTTTACTATCACCAAATATCCCACCTTGAACCTAACTCTCTTTTTAATTTTCGCATTTATCCGGTGTACATATTGTGATTTTAATATTTACCTACCGCGTGAGGGTATCCAATTAACAATAAATAATAAATAACAGGACCTCTAACACTATCGTACCCTCACGTTTCGGGACGTTGCCTCGCAAGCTGCAGCAGTCGGTGAAGGGGGGGTTCATTAAACAAACACACTGAGACGAAAATTCGATTGTTTTATTGAATGAGCTACTAACTAAAACTTCAACTAATTACATATGCATAACAAAATATAAAGTAATTACCTTATGTACAAAAGGGCGCCACCATGGGAATTAAACGGCCCATGGACCAATCGCGGTAATAGCTCTCGTCTCACTTTGTTCGTGGGCGATGAACCAAAATGGCAGAACAGAAAATAAGTCACTTATAGTCTCCGGCTAGCACAAACACAACTTAACTAAACTTAACTAACAAACATATTTTGAATAGATACAGTTCTAGGTGTACACAACCCAATAACAAAAATTTATTAATGCTACCCTAGTCTAATTAATCTTGCATAGTGCGACGACCCTTTTAACCACGGGGTCATCTACACCATGAAAATACGACCTTCTCAAGGGTCAAATAGTACCGTAACTTGACTTCGGGCCTGAGCTTTGCATTCTCAGGTAGTCTCGTGGATTAGTGATTAACGGCCTCTGACACCGTCGAAACACAATATAATAGAAGACCCTTCTAAAACGATGCGGTCTCCAAAGCAATAATCAAACGGATCAATTTACTTGAACTGGGCATTCACCCGGAGTTGTATTTTATGGAAGTCGACAAATACTGTTTTCAAACAAATAACTGACTTATGCTGCATAACACAGCCTTGAGTTCATAGTAATATCACATATACTAATTACTTACTCAGAGAAATAAATAACTTAAAACATAACGGCCCGCACTTGACTTCAGAGAAATAAACACATCACTAGTAACCGTTAGCTTTAACCTCTAACGCGTCTGAAATAAACAACCCGATTCCCACCGGCTGGCATCCTTATATACATTTCAGTTAATTGAAAATACCCTTTCTTGGCGCTCTTACTCGGCTTAGGATGCGCCGGTCGTAAATCTTTAAAATTAATTAAAACTGTCAATGCCTAAGATAACCCCACACGTATCTCTCAGAATTGATTTTAGTTGAGTGCTCAGCTAATTGAAAATTGCTTTAGACCACCCTGACATAAATAGGATCCTAAAGCATGATTGACATCTAATCATAGATATGGGCTAATCTGACATGTTTAGTGCCCTTAAAGTAAGTGCCTTTAGAAAAATTGATTAACTCTTGGATTAGATCTTTCTGGGAACTTCGCTGAGAAGCTACTTGGGTGATCCTGCAGCCGCTACAATTCTAATAATTAGCATGCTAAAATTAAACTAGAAACTAACTATTTTTAGGAATACTAGAACTATTGGAGCTTATTAAAACAGTATGTTACACAGCCCCCCTCGAAAAATTGAAATTGCTCTTAGGAATTTCAACAAAATTGAAAAAAAAATAAATGTAGAAATTAACACATCCAACCGCAATTATGTTTAAGACAACTGAGTCTTTTCAGAAAATTGGCGGAAGGAAAAAATAAAAATTGGAAAAATAAAATATTAGTGAGGTTTTAGGTCTTGGACGTGGAACACCCTAGCGGTTTTCCGTCCATGGAAGATAGTCTATAAGTGGTAGAACCTAAAACTTCCATCACCTTTGCTTCTTGGAACTTCGGGGCTAATTTTTTATTGAAATGTTTAGAAGCATCTGATAATATAAAATTGCGCTTCCACACTAAATCCCTACTTTGAAATTTAATGGTCTGCGCCTTAAATTGTACGAGTGCGTATTACGTTCATACGCCAAATGTATGTTCTTCTGAACTTCTTTAAAGATGGGCGATAATTCATTAAGGTCTTGAACCAATTGTTCTCGAGTATCAATTGCTAGATCCTCTGGATTTAAATCCTTTAATTTATTATAGAATTCCCCGGACAGAGGAACCGTGCGTCCAAAAGCTAAAAATGTTGGGGAATATTTTGTGGATTCATGAACAGCATTACGAAGCGCATGGGCAATTTTGTGAATATTATCGTCCCAATTCTTATGAGAATCTTGAATGTAACTGCGAATGGCAGCTCCAATTACCTTGTTAACGCGTTCTACATAATTAACTTGAGGATGGTAGCTGGCGTTAAACCAAACCGAAGGTATTTTATAATTTGTCATGAGATTGGAAAATAAATTACTTTTAAATTGGGGCCATTATCAATCATACAAATTTGAGGTACCCCATATACCAAAAATACAAAATTTTCCAGGTAATTACAAATTTGTTTTGTTGAAGCGCTGCGCATGGGATGCAATAAAGTGAATTTTGTAAACCAGTCAGTAACAACTAAAAGGTAAGTATTCCCCAATTTCGAGCGCGGAAAGGGCCCCATTAAATCAATCGACAAACATTGAAACGGAAATGAAACTTTTTTCTTTGCCCATAAAACCATAATGGTTGAACGTGCTGGATTTGCTTTGGCAGCACGTAACACATTTACTAATGTATTTAGAAATATATGACCGCATTTTAGGCCAGTAATAGAGCTCTTTGATTTTTGTATATGTTTTAAATACACCCAAATGGGCCGAAACTGGATCATCATGGCATTCTTTTAAAATTTGTGCACGGCATGATTTCGGCACTACTAACTTCCACTCAATTAAATTGGCTTTGATATTCAAATTATTCGGAATAAACTTATACATTTTATCATCTTCTACTCTCCAATCGGGATATAGATCTGGCTTTTCCTTAATATTATTTAACATGTTTTTGTACCAATCCTCGACCTCGTCTAAAGAAAAATTTAAAGAATTAATAGCATAGGCTCCACTAGGAGCTCGGGATAATGTATCTGGTACCACATTAAATTTACCCTTCCTGTGGATAACTTCGAAATCAAATTGTTGGAGTTTCACACTCCATCTAGCTAAACGTCCCGCAGGATCTTTTAAGTTGTGGAGCCAAATTAAAGAATGATGGTCCGTAATGACCTTAAAATGAGTTCCTTCAATATATGGTCGGAATTTTGAATAGCAAAACACACCGCCAAAAGTTCCCGTTCTGTGACTGAATAATTTTCTCTGCTGAATTTAAACTGCGAGAAGCATAAGCAATTACATGTTCTTCGTCTCCTTCTCCCTGAGTTAAAACACAACCAACGCCGTAATTTGAGGCGTCACATTGTAAAGAAAAAACTTTCGAAAAGTCAGGACTCCTTAAAATAGGAGCCTTTGTAAGAACATCTTTAATTTTTTCAAACGAAATAAGAGCCTCGTCCGTCCATTTAATCGCTTGCGATTTTCTCTTTCCTTTAGTAAATCATTAATAGGTGCTATAATTGTGGCAAAATCCAAAACAAAACGCCTATACCAAGAACACATACCGGTGAAACGTTTTATTTCAGTGGCTGTCTTGGGTTGAGGAAAATTTACAATTGCGTCAATTTTGCTGGGTCAGTTCGGAGACCATCTTTATTCACAATATATCCCAGATATTGTAACTCTGGTTTACAAAACTCACATTTTGAACTGTTAATTGTTAAATTAGCGCCTTTCAACTTCTCATACACTTCGTTCAAAATTCTAATATGCTCCTTAAATGTGCTTGAAATAATAATTATATCATCTAAATAAACAAATACTGATTGGGATAATGAAAATCAAAAATAGAGTCCATGAGCCTCTGTAATGTGCCTGGAGCATTGGCCAAACCCATCGGCATTACATTATATTGAAATAATCCGCGCCTTGGGACAGTAAAGGCTGTTTTTCCTTGCTTTCGTCACTCAAGGGCAATTGCCAGAAAGCTTTTTAAATCGATTGAACTGAGATATTTCGCATTGCGTAATCTATCAAGAATGTCATTTACAAACGGAATGGGATACGCGTCTTTTTTGTAATTGAATTTAATCGTTTAGCGTCAAAACATACACGAAATTCACCTTTTGCTTTTTCTTTACTAATAGCATGGGGAGTTCCACGGGCTATTGCTTGGGCTAATAATGCCTTGTTCAAGCATTGCATCAATTTCTTTATTAGCATGTTCCAGCATCGCCGGTGATAATGGGTAATACCTTTGTTTAATTGGTTCAACGTCTTCCGTTGTAATATGATGTGAAATTTTAGTGGTTCGGCCTAAGGTAGGACGATCCAGGGATTGAAATAAAGAAATAACCTTGTTTAATTCAAATTTCTGGTCTTCATTTAAATCGGCCATGACTTTAATGAAATTTAATTTATTCGTTTCCGCAGAATGAGCATAAAATTCATTTTTTGAAAAATCTACTTTCAATTCAAATAATTGACAAAAATCAATCCCTAACGTTAGGGTACACTCTATTGAGTCGGAAACTAAAACATTTAAAGACCGAGTAACCCCGTTTATAGTCAAGGGCAAATTAATTGAACCTAAAATTGATTGTGCAGTGCCATCCGCGGTTGTTAATATAGACGTTTTACATTTTAATTAATTCTAACTTATATTTATCCAATAAACACAAACCATGTCTGCCTAAAATAGAGGTATTCGCGCCGGAATCCAACAGTGCAGTATAAGTTTCCTTAAATATCTCGATATTAATATAAGGTCTTGTATCATCTTTTACTTTATAAAAATTTGAAAAACCTTAGATGATTTACAAAATTCTTAACTTTTACTAACCAATCCGACCACGTCTTTTGTCAGCAGCAATATTATTAAACGAAGAAAAGCAACGGCTGACTACGCGCTTTCCTGTCCTTAGTTTTTGAATTATTTGAGCAGTTTGGACAATTTGTGGACGTAACTTCCAACTGCCCACAAGAATAACAAAATATTCCGCGTTTCTCCGGACAAGTATGAAACGAGTGACCTCGTCTTTACAGTTGAAACAAATAGTCGAAAATTTTGCTGTGTTTTAAAATAATTCGAAACGCCGGACCGTGGTAAATTATTATTAGAAAATGAACTCTGTCGAACTTGACGTTCTAAGATAACTGGTACGTTGGCAGAATCCGAATGTTCCTGTTTAATAAAATGTGTAGGCTTAATGTCTTCTAAAAGCTTACAACGAGAAATCAAATGGGAAATGTCAGTCACTTCAATTAACGCCAGTTGCGTGGCATAAAAAGTCTGTAAATTTCTTTTAATAATTTTTATTTGTTCCCTGATTGAAATGGACTCTTCTAATTGAGAAAATAAATTTACCATCTTTGAAATATAAATGGTAGGTGATTCATCGGCGCCTTGCCGTCTGGATTTAATTAACATTAAAAGATTCTCTGCATAATCGGCTGAAAGAAAATCTTGTTTCAATTTAAAAATTAATTGTTCCCATGAATTTACTGTACACCGCGTTGCTCTATACCAATCCAGTGCTGAACTGGTGAAAAGATCAATAGCCCCTTCGAAAAGGTCATCTGACGAAACTTTTCTTGCAACTTGCAGTTCTTTGACGCGTTGAATAAAATCTAAAACCGATATAGAATCAGATTCACCCGAAAATTGTAATCCCCACTTGTGGATCGGGACTGATGTCGTTGTTTTATTCAAGGACTTAATTAGCGTACCTAAATCATTACTAGAAATCGAAACCGATGGGGTATTAATGGAAGAAACCGCTGATGCTTCAGGGCATGAACCCTCTGCTGTTGGTGTTATTGTAGGATCTTTATTACTGCTAGCCGAACAATAAAGAGGGTTATCGTTAATCTCATTTTCCCCGTTTACCTGTTCTAAAATCTCAAAAGCTCTAATGCATTTGGAATGCAATTCTTTGTGTACTTCTAAAATTCAATATCGAAATTGACATAATTTAGTCTCTGTGTTACATGCATTAATCTCGTGTTAAGTTTAATATATTCTGTCCTTTTAGGAAGAATGGTAAAAGAATTTAAACAGTTTTCTAATTCAAAAATCTTAAGTTTTAATAATTCAATTTCGTCCTTTTGAACGATTTCAATTTTCTCATACTTAGAAAAAACATTACTGTCGACTTTCTCAACAATGAGTTTTCTACGCAATAATTTTCGCTTTTCTAACACACTTAACTTTATTGGTTCAACGTTCCTAATTAAAAGTTCATAACTAAGCTCATCGCTTCAAAGCTTCTACCACATACATGACTAAATAAAAGGTAAAAGCCAACAATAACGAAACTTGTTCCTAAATCACTAATATTAAACTGTAATTCTGCCTAACACTAAATAGAAACAAAACAATCTAAAAATTCGTCCGTGTGTTGTTTACCATATTTACAATTTTAACCACGTTAATGCGCCAGTGTAATTTTAATATTTACCTACCGCGTGAGGGTATCCAATTAACAATAAATAATAAATAACAGGACCTCTAACACTATCGTACCCTCACGTTTCGGGACGTTGCCTCGCAAGCTGCAGCAGTCGGTGAAGGGGGGGTTCATTAAACAAACACACTGAGACGAAAATTCGATTGTTTTATTGAATGAGCTACTAACTAAAACTTCAACTAATTACATATGCATAACAAAATATAAAGTAATTACCTTATGTACAAAAGGGCGCCACCATGGGAATTAAACGGCCCATGGACCAATCGCGGTAATAGCTCTCGTCTCACTTTGTTCGTGGGCGATGAACCAAAATGGCAGAACAGAAAATAAGTCACTTATAGTCTCCGGCTAGCACAAACACAACTTAACTAAACTTAACTAACAAACATATTTTGAATAGATACAGTTCTAGGTGTACACAACCCAATAACAAAAATTTATTAATGCTACCCTAGTCTAATTAATCTTGCATAGTGCGACGACCCTTTTAACCACGGGGTCATCTACACCATAAAAATACGACCTTCTCAAGGGTCAAATAGTACCGTAACTTGACTTCGGGCCTGAGCTTTGCATTCTCAGGTAGTCTCGTGGATTAGTGATTAACGGCCTCTGACACCGTCGAAACACAATATAATAGAAGACCCTTCTAAAACGATGCGGTCTCCAAAGCAATAATCAAACGGATCAATTTACTTGAACTGGGCATTCACCCGGAGTTGTATTTTATGGAAGTCGACAAATACTGTTTTCAAATAAATAACTGACTTATGCTGCATAACACAGCCTTGAGTTCATAGTAATATCACATATACTAATTACTTACTCAGAGAAATAAATAACTTAAAACATAACGGCCCGCACTTGACTTCAGAGAAATAAACACATCACTAGTAACCGTTAGCTTTAACCTCTAACGCGTCTGGAAATAAACAACCCGATTCCCACCGGCTGGCATCCTTATATACATTTCAGTTAATTGAAAAATACCCCTTTCTTGGCGCTCTTACTCGGCTTAGGATGCGCCGGTCGTAAATCTTTAAAATTAATTAAAACTGTCAATGCCTAAGATAACCCCACACGTAGCTCTCAGAATTGATTTTAGTTGAGTGCTCAGCTAATTGAAAAATTGCTTTAGACCACCCTGACATAAATAGGATCCTAAAACATGATTGACATCTAATCATAGATATGGGCTAATCTGACATGTTTAGTGCCCTTAAAGTAAGTGCCTTTAGAAAAATTGATTAACTCTTGGATTAGATCTTTCTGGGAACTTCGCTGAGAAGCTACTTGGGTGATCCTGCAGCCGCTACAATTCTAATAATTAGCATGCTAAAATTAAACTAGAAACTAACTATTTTTAGGAATACTAGAACTATTGGAGCTTATTAAAACAGTATGTTACAATATTTTTCCGCACGTCTCAGTTTCTCCCTCGCTTCTAGTAGTAGTTGTTGGAACTCATCGTCTCTCGGTACAATTTGCCAAGGCCTATCGGGGTATCTGCTTTACAAGTATGATGGGACTAACTTCAGTTACAGTGCTGGGGTTTTCATTAATAAATAATTCTATCTTCGACAAATTGTCCTCCCACGACTTATGGTCTCGATGCGAGGCTAAGCGTAGGAACTTTGTCGTTTCCTGGATGTGCCGTTCTGCAGGATTCGCCTGCGGATGTCGTATGCTGCAAAAGACTACTTTAACACCTTGCTGCTTCCAATAACTTACAAATCTCTGGTTATTGAAGTATGTTGCGTTATCCGCCAACATACGTTTGGACTGACCAACCTCTATACAGTATTTTTCCAATTTCTTATTGGTTTCAATTGTGTTACATTCCCTTGTTGGATGTAATTTCGTAAATTTTGAAAAGATGCCAATCACAACTAGAACATGTTTGTGTCTTTTTCTACTGATAAATAAATTACTTAGATAGTCAATCGCAATTAATTCTAGGAATTTTGCACTTGTAGGCTTTGTACAACATCTTGACTTGTATGATTTTTGTACTTTTCTAATGTACATAGATGATATACATTTATTACTGATTTAACGGTATTAATATCTTTGACTGAAAAGAATGTTTCCCTGAAAATTAACCAAAGTTTTCTAATCCCAACATGACCATATTTTATATGTAAATCTTGAATAATCGTCTTAGCATGCTCTCGATCAACTACATACACTTCCAAATTATGTATTCGTTTACACAAAAACCCATTTATTACAATGTAATTTTTAAATCCAGGCTCACTCACTAGCCTCCTCTTAATGACCTGGAGCTATTAAATGATTCCGTTTTATCGACATAACTCTATTTTCAATTTCCTTTTGAATCTCCTGGACGAATTCCTCCGATATCAAACTCGCCTCCGCTCCTGAATCGAGCAACGATCCAACACACCTATTTAAAATTTTAATATCAATTACCGACAAACAAATTTTCTTTTCCTCTTCTGGTTCCTTCTCTTCTTCGATGTCCATAAATTCGCGTGGATGTTCACACTTACAAATCTTAACATCTAGTGGTTTGTCATTCTTTAAAAATCCTGCCTAGCTCTAGTCTCTTCACTAGGTCCTGGTTGTCCTTCCACAACTTATGCATAAGTTCTTCTGCTCGTGTCCTGTCCCTCAGATCTCTCCACGTTCGTCGACGTCCTATTAATCTCGGGTGAACTATGTTGTCTTTGTACTGCGGGCCTTGGAATAGCTCCAATTGTGCTGCTGTTACTCCTAAAATAATTTTCCCTTAGTCCCCAATTATTCCTAAAATTTTGATTCGTCCCCCTTTGGTTGTATGTGTTCTCTCTCCTACCTTCGAATCGTACTGCATTAATATTCCTGTCCCTACTTTCCCGAGATCTTCCCGAACTTTCATCATCATACCTTCGCAGGTACTCTAAAAATGTCTCCCTTTCCACTATGTTTTGTAGAGCAACGTGTTGCTTAACCTCACTCTCAAAATGTCTCAATAAATATTTTATAATTTGACGATCCGTCAAAGGTGGATTTGATTATTTCGCAATACTATATTATACTGTGAGGTTAACCTGAAATCATGCCCCACAAATGCCAAAGAAAATGCTACGTAATTACGCTCAAATCTTGCCTCGGCTGCTCCTGAATCGTCTTCTTAATTCGATTCTTCCTATATGTTACATACACCTACCTGCTACATCTAAAAGACTTTCTCTCATTGTCACCATAGAAACCTAAATAGAAATCCACATCAATCATGCATTCAAAAATAACTCAATTAACAAAAATATCACGCTCTATTTATCTGAAATTCAAATTACATTTTTTTTCAAATTTAAAATACCATCGCTTTATATACATTCATGTGTTCACTAAATTTTATAACAATCATTTTGCCTATTGATAACCCTTTCAACACATAACTTTTTATTAAAGTAAGAAAGCATTCCTCATACCTTACGTTACCCTTCGTCTTAACATGAGCTCATCTTAAAACTTTATACATGTGCATATAAATTCTCTGCACGACCAAATATCAAAAAGCCCTCTATACCTCTTTACAACTTTTGGTTATCTGCAAATTACTGAATAATGCTCAAAAATTAATTTCGTTTTAACAGTCCTATAAATGTCTGTTCAAATAAAAATCAAATCAAATAATAATAACACACATCAAAACACCACAAACACTGAAAATATTCACCATAAAATGTCTTATTCTATCTCCTACCTTGTAGTTGTCTTCGTACTGCGGTCCACCAACTAGCCCCTTTGAGATGTTGCCGTCTGATAGGTCCCCCGTCTATCCATTAATTCCATAGTCAAATCCCCATGTGTACCATACATGCCTCTACTCCAAGAACGCTTCTTTTATAAATTCCAATCAAAATATCCAATCTCCAAATTTCGTTCTTTTTATTGCAAATAAATTCTACTACCCAAACCTCGCTTTCATCCTCACCCAAACAATTTTCAAATTCCACTACTTCTCGTGCACCCAAACAAAAATCTTTATACTTATATCTCAACTTTGATATTTAATAATAACGCTTTATCAGCTTTTGCATATACTTTATTTAATTAGACTGCACTAATTCACTTGGAAGTAAATTAACTGTATCACAGATGGAATAAAAGAGAGCGAGACCCCTCTCTGTTATTGATTATATAATGCAAACTACCCCCCACCCTGTTTACAAAATAGCACGCATACTTGTTTAACCGATACTTTATTTTCCCCGAAAATCACCAACGATCGTCGATTTCTCGTAATTTTTAATAACACAACACAACAGTACGTGGTAATCCGCTTAAAACCGTCAACTGTCGTTTCAAATTTTCCAGAATAGCCTCTACTGCTCGCTTGATACACGCCTTTGACTTCAAGCAAACATCATTTATCTTCCTTGTACATATCGGTTTATCGCACACATATGCCTCTACCACCTCAACTTTTAGCCCTTCTCGTTTAATTTTCACCAATCATCTCGCTTGGCTCCATTTCCCACCTTTTTGAGCGACGCGTGTTTGCTTACAACTATCCTTGAAATTATAGATTTTTGATTCCCTTCTTCTGGATATACTTTATGTTTCTCGCTTGTACTCATAGCCTTTTATTCAATCCTGGTCTTTTTATTGCTCCTTCCGACTCTATATCTATGATTAAAAAACAATATTTTAACTAACGTATACTGTGGTTACATCAATTCTGTGTGGTTTTGTTTACGTCTGCTTTAATTCCAACGGCTGTTCTTACCAATAAGCTATTAAGTTTGTTTGTAGCAACTCTACTAAAAAATATATCTCTCCCCTTATTTGAAACGTGTTGGTTTTGAAACCTAGAAATCGTTATTTTTAACATGCTCAACGATTTTAAAACTGTTCCATAGTACTTCATTATCAATCCAATATGCTATAATTTTACCCCAAATTATTATTTCTTATTCTCTTTTACATACAAACTATAATACATAGTCCCTAACTAAATCTAATTAAGATAAGTTATTCCTACATTAATCACGCGTTAAACTAAATCGATATTCCCCTATTATCCACTATTTAAGGTAGAAAATAATTGTTGAAAACTTTTTAACTAAATAAATTTATTTTACTGTATCCAATCGCTCTCAACCCTATGAGTTCACTTAAGTCCTTATGTATTCTATTGACCCTTTTGATTACACGATAATATATATATATATATATATATATATATATATATATATATATATTGAACATTACTCAGGATTATAAATTATAAATTATAGTTTGAGGGCAAATGTTTTGCTCTCAGACTTCTTCAGGGTCGGATGAATATTTGAACTTTTAGATTTATTTTTAATTATTAATAAAGTTTGATAAAGACGGGTTAGGTAGTGACCATATAGGTCAATCCTGAGGGAGATGGCATGGGAAAAACTTTAAAACCGAACGGTGCTTGTAATAAGAATGAAGGCAAGTGATGAGATTAAAAATATTTTAAGTTAAAACATAGGTTAGCACAATAGTTTAGGTAATTTAAATTTTTTATTTTCGTTAAATTATTCTTTTAATTGAGTGTATATTGATAACTTTAGTCAGTGATATTGTTGGAGGCTTTCACCGCCAGAGTCATAAATATTTGTGGTTCCTGGTTGGGACCGTGTCGTTTTATAAAATAAAGTCGACGTTTCACCCACTTTTGTAAGGGGTTTCATCAGGACAAAAACGAAAATGAAATATAAATATAAAATAATAATAATAATAATAAGATTGATAAAATATTAATTAGACAACTGTAAAAAGTATAAAAAATATGAAGAGTTACTTCTGAACTAGCAGACTCGCCAGCCCATTTAAGCCAAAAAGTGTCTTGTGGCAAAGTAACTGGTAAAAGTAGCAAAAGTGGTGGTTTATGTAGCGTGAGAACATGATGCTTGAGTGATCATGAATAAAGAGGAGTGTGTAACGGATCAGTGAACGTTACGGTTATGCTTTTGTGAACAAAAAGTGGGCGAAAGGTCGACCTTAATTTATAAAATGACACGGTCCCAACCCGGACCAATAAATAATTATAATGACTCCGGCCGTGAAAGCCTCGGACAATGTTTTCTTGATCTTTTGGAGTTAGTAATATTTCTGAAATTTTATTTGCGGGCTTATAGATTGTTTTGATGTTGTGTTTACGTAGAATTATACCAATTCGGTAGGTTACTCTGTGTATATATGGAAGGATTGCTAAAGATCGTGTGTCTGAATTACAGCGTGGTTTTGGAGGTTCGTATTGGATGCAGATGCCGGGTTATTACTCTGCCGATATCTGAGTTGCGATAGCCGTTTTTTATAAGAGTGGTTTCTAGATGGGTCAATACATTAGATAAATATTCTGGTTGTGAAATCTTAATTGCACGGTGTACTAGAGAGTTGATTACCGGTGATTTTTGTGAGGAATGATGATGTGACGACGTATGTAGGTATCTGTCTGTGTGTGTTGGTTTTCGACTGCTCCTTAAAGTAACATCGCCTAATTTTTCAAAAGTTTCATGACAGGATTACCCGCCCTTCCTAAGTTGTTCAGCCTCGGCCCTCCCCTAAAAGTGGGATTTATAACCGATGCTCGTTAGTTTACTCAACCAGTAGCCTCTTTTCTATTTTCTAAAAACACTTGTTGCTGTACCCTATCTTCCACATCACAAAACAAATTTTTCCAATTCCTAATATTATTACCACTTTTTAAATTTTACTAGGTCTTTCCCCACTCAGTTTTAGCGTTAGACGTTGGGTTTGGGCTCTATCAAGAATCACGGTGACAGTTCAGCTCATCGCCATCGTGACAGTTCCTCCTGTTACTTGAGGGTTGTTATGAGAGTATATTTTAGGAAAAATCTTGTTTGTAAGATGGGTGTAACATGCTGCGTTATGCTAGATATAAAAATTAAATGGGTAAAGAGGAATTAATCTTGAATGACAAACTTGTTATTGAAGCATCCTGTATAATTTTATTTTCATGTATCATAGTGTTGAAAAGCAAGACACTGCTGTACAATCAGTATTTTTATCCAAATCATAAACTTAAGACCACAAATATAATCGTTTTATTTGTGTTAGATACATATTCGACTAGTATTGTAAATTATTTTAAAACACAAAAATGTAAACAGACCAATTATAACCGTAAAATTTTATAGAATTATAAAGTATTTTAAAATTTTTAATTTAAATACGGAAAATTTATAAAATTTTTTTGAAAGGGTTTTTAAAATTCTAATAATTTTTTTGGTTTAAATTTTTTGGAATTTTTTAATTTTAGAAAAATTTAAAAAGGAAAGGGAATTTTTTTATTTAAAAAATTTTTTTTAAAAATTTAAAGAGGAAAATTTTTAAAATTTTTTTTTAAAAAATTTTTAGGGGTTTTTAATTACAATAGAGATTTTCTATGTTTTTCTTTACTGTTTATAAATTTTTTAATTTTGTAATTTTTAAATTTTTATTGATTTTTATTAGGAAATCATGACATTTTACATTACCCAAGGATTTGTTAAAGAGATTTAGGGAAAAAATTTAATTTAAGCTTTTGAATATAAAGAACAATTGGGTTTTTTTTTTTGAAATTTTATATAAGGAGTTTTTTCATATTTTATATAAAAAATGTTTGTTTTAAATTTTTTTTTTTTTTTAAATTTTCATTAAGTCGTTTATTATTTTTAAAATATTTTATTTAAATATATTTTGATAATTTTGTATTATTTTCAAAGAAATTTTTAAAAAACTTAATTTTTAAATTAAAATTTTTAAGTTTTTAAATTTTAATTTTTATAAATTGTTAGGAAGGGTTTTTAAAAAATTATGGTTTTATAAGAAATTTTAATAACTTTTTTATAATGAAAACTTTTAATTTAGTAATTTTTTTAGCTTTTTAATTTTATTTTTTTAATTTTTCAAGGGAACTTGTTAAGTCTAACTGTTTTTTAATAGTTTTTAGGAAAATTTTTAAAATTTTTGCCATTTAATTATTGAATTTTTTTTAAATTAATTTTAAATATTTTGTTTTTAAGAAAAATCTTTATAAAAATTTTTGTTAAAATTTTATGTTAAAAATTATTTATTAATTAAAATTTTATATTTAGGGAAAATGGATTAGTTTAATAAGATTTATTAAAAAATATTAGAGTTAAAAACTTTAACTAACCATTTGAATTGTGAGAAGAATTAAAAATTGGTTTTTTGTTTTAACGACAATTTTTTGAAATCGGAATTATTTTTTCTTATTAATTAAAATTTTGATTAGTTTTGTAATATGTAAGTTTTTTTAAATTATAGATAATGAAGTTTAGGTAAAATTTTTGAAAAATTGTAATAAAGAAATTAATTTAATTTAAAAATTTAAGTTAAAATAATTTAAATTTAAAAAAATTTTATTATTTAAATTTAATTATTAATTATTATTTGAATTTTATTTAAAAATTTTATTTTATTAGAAATTTTTGAAACTTAACTCCCTTTTATTATTTTGAAATATTTGAAATATTGTTCCCATTTCCATTAAAAATCTTTATTTAAATTAATTTTAAAATTATAAATTTTTACTTTTATTGTTTAGCTGGGTTTTCCCGGGAAATTAATTTAATAGACCTTGTTTATTTTGTTAACTAAGTACTTGTTTTTTTATTTTTAAATATTTTCATTAAATAATTTTTTCCAATTTTTAAAACTTTTTTTCGAGTCATTCTTAGTTTTGATTTTGGCTTTTTGGATACTTTGGTTCATAAACCTTAAGTCTCCCACTTTCATTGTACTAATTTGTGGGGTCTTATTAGGTTTGGGTTATTAAAGGTGGCGGTCTTGTAAGTAATTTTAAATTACCTGTTTTAATATTACTGTTTATTACAAAGTATTTCTAGGAGTATTTATTACACTAAAGGGGACTGGTTTGGTTAACTTTTAGTGGACATTCTTTTAGAGCACATCCTTTATTAGGTACCCTTTGTTTTCTTTATTTTGGTTTCTTGTTGCTATTTTTTATTTAAATTTAAGGAGGGTTTTGAAAATTTTAAGGATGTGTTTGAAAAATTAATGTTACAGGTTTGTTTGAAATTGTAATTTTGAAAAATTTGTTTTGTTAAGTTGATTAATCAGATCACCATATAAACTTAAACGGAATGTTAATTATTGTAGAAAAGTTATTATGATTTCCTTAAAGATAATTTAAGTTATTTATGTTGAAAGAAAGAATTTTGGTTATAATTTAAAATTGGATTTATACTAACCAATAATGGATATTAGTTGTTGATAAATTAATTTAGGAAATTTTGTTAAAAGAAATAACGCATTATAAGTAATAAAATTTATTGAAGGAATTTATTATAAATTTATTGAGAATTTAAAATTCAATGTTAGATATACTCCTGTAGAATATAAAATTTTAAAAATCAAATATTTTTTAATTTCAATTACGATAAAAGAATTTAAAATTTAAAAATTATAACTAACATGTTAAAATAAGTAAATTATTAAATTTTTAAATTAGTATAATTGATTCATAGATTAAAAATTTTTGTGAAATTTATTTTAAGGATTTTTTTTTAAAAGGACAAAATAATAAATTTGATCAACCAATTGTTATTCATTAATAATTTCAAATTAGGGAATTTGAAAGATTATTTGTTAAATCTTTATCAAGTTTGTTAAAAAAATTTTTGATTAAAATTTGAAATTTTAAAATTACTTTAAGTTATATTTATTTATTTACTAAAAGTGAAAAGTTTGTAATTAAAATTTAATGTAATTTATTATGAAATTTAGTAATTTTTAATTAAATTATTTTTGGAAATTTATTAAAAAAATACAATTTAAATTGTTCAAATTTAAATTTGGTTTTTCGACAATAGAAAATTGGATTTTAATCATAAAAATTAAAGGGAAAATTTGGGTAATTTTTGATGATTAATTTTTTTTTAAATTTTTGAACTAAATTGTAAAATTTTTTTAAAATATTTGTTAATAAATTTTTTAATTAATTTTTGTAGGTTAATTTATTTCTTTATTTAGAAATTAAATGGAATTTAAAGGGATCCATTATAGTATTTATTTGGGAAAAATTTTAGTTTAAATTTTATTTATTTAGAAATTTTTTGTGGGAAACGTTTTCCTTAAAATAAGAATAAAATTCTTGATTTTGGTGCCCTTTGATTTTAAAAGGAAATCTTTTAATAGTGTTTATTTTGTTTTTTAAATTTTTTATTATACGTTTTTAAAATTTTGTTTTTTAGAAATTTTATAATTAATTGAAACCTTTTATTGTTACATACCTAGAAAAAATTTTTTTAATTTTTAAAACTTCTTTTGGTGAAAGGTAACATTTTTATTAAATTTTAATGAGTTTTATTGATTTTTTTTGTTAATTTTTTAATTTTTTAGTTATATGGTTTTATTTTTATTTTTTAAAATTTTGCTGAAATTTTTGGTATCTTTATTTTTTAAAAACTTTTTTTTAAAAATTTATTTTTCAATTAACTTTTTTAAATAGAATTGTTTTTTGAATTTTATTGAAATTTTCAGTAAATTTTAAAAATTTTTTAAAAATTTAAGTAACCCAACTTTTTTTATTAGAATTTAATTTTTTTGTTAGTTGGTTTTAAATTTGTTTTTTAATATTAGTTTTAATTATTTAATTTTTAATAAATATTAGGTTTTAATTTATTTAATTTTTTAAATTTTATAAAAATTTTGAAAAATGACTATTCAATTGAAGACAGAATTTAAATTAAAATTAATAAACTTATTTAAAAGAAATTAAGGTTTAAATTATTAAATTTAAATTTTTAATTATTTAAAGTTTTTTAAAAAATTTAGTTTTTAAGTTGTTTAGTGAAATACTTTAACTTTTGGCTATTCAAATAGTTTTCTTTCAATGTTTTTACTATATTTTAAGTATGATTTTAGTTATTAATTGTAAGTTGATATTTGAGGATATATTTATTTTAAAATTTTAGTAAATTTTGAAATAAATAAAAAGATTAATTTAATTAAAAATATATTTAATTATATTTTTCCAAAAGTTTGTTTTAATTGGTTTGGTTATTCAGTATTTTTAAATAACTATGTTTTGAATTTAAGATTGTAAATTAAGCGTTGAATTTTAAAATTATTTTTTTTATCGATCAATTAAGTGCCTATCAAATTGCTAAGGAACGAATTTTATACCGGTTTGAGTGGTTTAACCGGTTTTGTTGTAATTTCCAACAGGCTTTTATTTATCAACTATTGCCACTCCTTCCAAAAGATTCCTTATTTAATTCAAACTTTATAAATTATTATACTTTCCAGTCAGTTTAGAATTGGACTTGGGTTTGGGTTAGGTTAGGACATCCACTTTGTAATTTGTTAGGTACTGGGGTGGAAGGATCTAATTTTTAATAAAAAAAGAGTGGTTGTTAGAATTTTAATCATTGGGGTTTAAAAATTTTTAAGTGGAAGGTTGAATTAAGTAATATTTAGTTTTTTAACTTGGAATTTTCTTATTGAAAAGAATTTACTAGTAAATTTAATTCTTTATTAAGCTTATTCTTTATTGTAAATACATTTGTTTTTTATTTACTTGTTAAATTTTTTATTTAATTTTTTTAATTGTTATGAAATAACTGACAAAATTTGAAAGAATTAATTGCAAGGGTGAAGAAAATCTGGAAATTGTAATAATGTGTAAAGATCTTATGCTAGAGGAATTAATTAAAATTTTGAATTTAAATTTTTGTTATTGAAAGAACCTTTTATAATTTTTATTTCTTTAATTGAAAAAATTTTTTTAGTTAAACATTTAATTTAAAATTTTTTTATAAATTACATAAATTTATATTTTATTAATTTAAATATTTCTTTTAAATTATTATAAAAAATTTTAGAATTAAATATTTAAGAATTGAAAAATTAAGATTTAATAAATTGAATTTTAAGATTAAGAAAAAAATTATAAATTTACAATAAAAATTTTTAAGAATAAGTTTCATTTAGTTTGAATTTTTATTGGTTACCTTTTAACTTTTTTGAAATTTGTTTTATCAAGAATATTTTGAATAAGGATTTTAAAATTAAATTTAGATGTTTACAAGTTTAGGTTGATAAAATTTTTGAAATTTTGTTTTTTAAATTATTGAATAAATTAAAGACGGTAAATTTGAATTTTAAATAAAATGAATTGATTGAAAAGAATTAAAAGTTTAATTTAAAAATGAAAAAGCAGTAGATTAAAAAATTTTAGTTAAAATAAGTTACAAAAGTGGAATATTAATTGTTTAAATTTGGTTAGAAATATGGTTTTAATAGCATTTAATTTATTTGTAATTTTATTACTTATTTATAAATTTGATAAATTTTAAATTTTATAAATTTTAGACATATGAAAAATTTTAACCAGGTATGTAATTTCCAATTAAAGGAAAAAAAATTAAAAATTTATTGACAATATTAAAATATTTTTTATTTATTTGTAAAAATTAGCCATTTCATTTACATTTTTATTTTAAAATGAGTATAAATTTAAAGGTAATTTCTTTTTCAAATTTTTTTGGCTTTCCTTAATTATTCATCTCTTATCAAAATTTCAAGTTGAGGAAACACGGAAATTTCAAGCGCATTTTGAATTCCGATTACCAGACCGGTGGAAAGTTTAAGCCTAGGGTTAATTTGACAAGTTTTGTTGAGTAATTTTAAAAGACTTTTTTGGGTGGGTTTATTAAGGTATATATTACTGGGTTTTAGTTCGTACTATGTTTCCGATAACGGAAAGATTTAAGAATTTGAAGTGAAATACTTAGGTAATTTTAAGTTAATAAGAAATCGTTTTAGGGGGAAATTTACCTTTTGTTTTTATTTGGAAAAGAATTTTATAATTATTCCAAAATGTTCTTTATTATTTCTATTGAAATTTATGAATTTTTTGTTGATAGATTTAAGAAAAATCTTTTGGATTAGATACTTGACTGTTTGTAGATTAAAAAAATTTTTGTAAGAGGTATTTTTGAAAAATGAAAAAATTTTAATAAAATTTTAATTTAAATTTTTATAATTGTTAATTTAACGAAATTTAAATCAGTATTTTACCAATTAAATTAAAAATTATTGTTGTATAAAGTACCAACAATTATAAGAAATTTATTTGAAAAGAATTTAAGTTTTAAAACAATTATTTTAAAGAATTTTATATTAAATTAATTTTTGTTAAATTTTTTTAAAGAAATAAAAATTTCAAAAATATTTAATCTAAATTCAGATTTATGGAAATCCAGAATTTTAAATAAAAAACTATTTTGATTAAAGTAAGATATTTTGGAATAAATGATTATAATTAGTGGAATTTTGTTTTAAATTTTTAAGAATTAATGGAATATTCATTAGAATAAATTATTGATATAAAAGAATTTTAATTAGAAAAAAAATTTTTATTTTTAAAGTATTTTAATGAATTTTATAATTGGTAAAGGGTCAATAAATTAAAAAATTTTATGAAATGGAGTTAAAGTTAATTTAATTTTTTATTAAAAGATAAAGTTATTAATTTTTTTAATTTATTTTAACAATTTGCAAATTATTTTAGATAAGTTTTAAATTATTTGGTAGTTTTAATTTAATTTAGTTAAATTTTTTAAGTAGTAATTGTATTGGAATCATTTTTTAAGATTTTTATTTGAAAATTTTTTTTAAAATTTTATTAGTGGTTATTTAAGAATAAAACGTTTTTTTATTAAGAATATTTAGGAAATTTATTTAAAATTAGTGTTAATTTTTATAGTAGAAAACCCTTTTCGTATAAAATAAATAATAAGAATTTATGGAATGTTTTTTGATTTTGAAATATTTTTAATTTTTAATAGTTTAATGCTTATTTAATTGGAATTTTTTATCATCCATATTATAGGGATTTCTTTTTAAATTTTTTTAAATCCAACTAAATTTATCCAAAAGTTTTTTTATTTATTTAAAAATGCTTTTATTTAAATTTTATTGAAAATTTTGTTTTAATTTTAATTTTTTGTTTAATTTTTTAGAGTTTTTTTTTATAGTAAAATTTTGGTGTTTTAAATTTTAGGATTTTTATTTTTTAAAAGCATTTTTATCTTTTATTACTTTTTTTTAAAAATTTTAAGTTTAATTCTTAGATTTTAAAATTTTTTTAAGAACTTTTAAAAAATTATGGTGTTTAAATAACTTTTTCCATTAACTTTTTTTTTTTATACTTTTGTTTAAAAGTTTGAAATTTTTTCAAGATATTTTTAATCTAAGTTTTATAGTTTAAGGGTTTTTTAAATTATTTGTCTTTTTTAATTGTGATAAATGTAATTTGTTTGTAATTTTGATTATTTAAAGGTTTTAAGAGTTAAGTGTGAATTCAACTTAAGACAAAATTTTTATTTAAAATGAATTTATTCATGTACTTTTTAAAATAATTAAGTGGAATTCGATAGAATTGATTAAAAAAATTTGATTAATTAAAAAAATTTGGAGAACCAATAATTATGGAATTAATTTATGTAAATAATTTGAGGAAAAATTTTTTAAGGACGATTTACTTGGTGTTATTTATTGTTTTAGATAATTTGATTATTTATTTGGCAGCGGAAGGAATGATGGTAATTTATTTAGATTTCTTTAATTTTAAAATTGGATAAAAATGGATAAATTTAAGTTCAATTAATTAAGGACAATGGTAATTTAAAATTTTTAGGTAAATTTTTTTTTTATGGTTAAATTGGTATTTAATTTATTTTTATTTTTAGATTTTGCTTATTTTATAAAAGGCTTAGTTTTCTTACTCACGCATATTTGTTTTCTTTTCTACTTCTTGCATCATCAAAATTTTCCATTATAAAACACCTACTTTTAAAAATGAATACGCCTTTTAGTTTTACTGACAAAGTGGTTCCAGTCTTGTATTTAGTTGAATTCCTTTTATTTTACATTTTCTTACCTCCTTCCATTCACAAAACATTTTCCTTCAAATATTTTAATTTTAATTTTAATTTTAAATTAGTGGTTCCATAAAGATTTCGTGGTTCCAGGTCATCGCAGGTCTGTGGGTGAGGTAATGTGGGGGTGGGGAATCTTAAGGTAGGGGGTTGGTAATAGGTAAATAGACAGGGATTTTAGGCAATGAAGCTTATTTTTGGAGTATTATCCAGCATTCGCCTTTGGGGGATGAATTTTTCCCGGGTAAAAGACGACTGACCCTTTGAGTACGTCTTTTCTTTGGTTTGGGTTTATTGTTGTTTTATTTTGTTTTTTTTAAATTTTTTTTTGCTTTAATGAAAATTTTGAAAAATTGAATGGAATTGACGACTTGTTATGAAGTAATTTGGAAAAATCTTGTTAATTGTTAAAAGTGCGTTATGCAAGATATATAAAATTTTGTTAATAATTAAAATTTAAGAAAAGAATAAAACTGTAATAAACCAATTTAATCCAAAAAAATAAAAGCATTTTAATCCTTTTAAAGGGTATCCATTCCAACCAACCAAGTTAGGGAATTTACCATCTACATTCTTTAACACAAAACCACTCCATTAACTTCAAAATTCTCCCAAAATTTTGTCCAGACGTGACGGACTTCTTCAGGATCGGATGAATATTTGGACTTTTAGATTTATTTTTAATTATTGATAAAGTTTGATAAAGACGTGTGAGGTAGTGACTATATAGGTCAATCCTGAGGGATATGACATGGGAAAAATTTTAAAACCGTACGGTACTTGTAATAAAAATGAAGATAAGAGATGAGATAAAAAATATTTTAAGTTAAAACATAAGTTAGCACAATAGTTAGGTAATTTTAATTTTTTATTTTGGTTAAATTATGTTTTTAATTGAGTGTAGATTGATAACTTTAGTCAGTTTTTCATTTTTTTAAAATAGGAACTTAGTTTTTTACTTGGACAGACGTCATAGACATTTAGGTCAACATTATGCTTTTTCTTTTTCACCTTCTTGGCATCTAGTCTTGAAAGTACTTTGTTCCTATCCTGCTATCAACTGCTCATTAAAGGAACATCGCCTAACTTTTCAAAAGTTACCTGACAGGATAACCTGCCCTTCCTTAGTTGTTCAGCCTCGGTACTACCCTGAAAAGTGGGATTTCCAACCGATGCTTGTTAGTTTAATTTGCTCAACTAGTAGTCTCTTTTCTATTGTCTTACAATACTTGTTGCTGTACCCTATCTACCACTTCACAAAACAGATTTTCCAATTCCTAATATTATTACCACTTTTTAAATTTTACTAGGTCTTTTCCCAGTCAGTTTTAGAATTGGACGTTGGGTTTGGGCTCCATCACGGATCACGGTGACAGTCCAGCTCATCGCCATCGTGACAGTTCCTCCTGTTACAGGTACCGTGGGGGTGGGAGATCTTAATGCTAGGGGTGGGTTTATATAAAAGGATCAAGAGAGTGGTTGTTGGAGTCAATTTCTGAATGGGCTATCTGGCCAGATGTCTAATCGAAAATTATGCCCAAGGGTTGAGGTAATACTTAACTGGAGAATATTATAGCTTGCGCTATTTCTTAGGTAGTATTATCCCAGCACTCCAGACCCAGGGATGAAGAGCTTGAACCTTGTGAGTGTTCAATTCCCTTGTGGAGTAGAAAAGGACGATTCATGACCCTTCACCATCAACAGCACTCACAGTCTTGTTTCTTTTAGGGTTTGAGGGGTTTTACTTGTTGTCTTTTACTTTTACTGTTTTATTTGTTAAATTTGTTTTGACTTGATGAACTGACAAAGAACTTTTGACAAACAACTTGAAATAGAATTGACTTGAGGGTTGTTACGAGGGTAGATTTTAGGAAAAATCTTGTTTGTAAGATGGGTGTAACATGCTGCCTTATGCTAGATATAAAAATTAAATGCATAAGGAGGAATTAATTTTGAATGACAAACTTGTTATTGAAGCATCCTGTATAATTTTATTTACATGTATCATAGCGTTGAAAAGCAAGACACTGCTGTACAATAAGTATTTTTATCCAATTCATAAACTTAAGACCACAAATATAATCGTTTTATTTGTGTTAGATACATATTCGACTAGTATTGTAAATTATTTTAAAACACAAAAATGTAAACAGACCAATTATAACCGTAAAATTTTATAGAATTATAAAGTATTTTACAGTAAATTTGTAAATATATGCATTCCAAATATGAACTATAGAAAATTTTTGTTGAATAAATTACATTTTTGCAATTGCCATAAAGAAAACCACAGACATACTTTAATACAATGTAATAAACCAGATTCTATACCAGAGAAATACACAGGTATAATATTGCAGGCAATTTAAAAAAATTTTTTTTTATTATGTTAAAGTAACCTTTTCCAACTTTAGTTTTTTGTTTAGCTGTTTTTTTAATTGGAAAATTACTTTCTTTGTGCTAACGTATAGGCCGTAATTTCTTTTTTGTTTTTTAATCATCTAACGATAAGATTTTTTAATGAGTTTTAAGGTGTGATTTTTAAAATTATTTGTCCTTTTTCTAAATTTAGTTGATAAAATGTAATTTGTTTGAAAGAATTTTTGATAATTATGTTGAAGGATTTTTAAGACAGAAATCGACTGATCTCAACTTGAAGACAAGAAATGTTTTATTTTAAATAGAAATTTATGTCATGTAGACTTTTTTAAAAATGAATTAAGTTGTGAATTGCGAGTTAGAATGTGAAAAAAAATAATTTGACAGTTACCGAATTAAAAAGAATTTTGGGAGAACACATTTACCACGTACGACCACGTGGAATTAGTTATTGAGTCAGAAATAAAGTTTGAGGGCAAATGTTTTGCTCTCAGATGCAACAGACTTCTTCAGGGTCTGATGAATATTTGAACTTTTAGATTTATTTTTAATTATTGATAAAGTTTGATAAAGACGTGTGAGGTAGTGACTATATAGATCAATCCTGAGGGATATGGCATGGGAAAAATTTTAAAACCGAACGGTACTTGTAATAAAAATGAAGATAAGAGATGAGATTAAAAATATTTTAAGTTAAAACATAAGTTAGCACAATAGTTAGGTAATTTTAATTTTTTATTTTGGTTAAATTATTTTTTAGTTGAGTGTAGATTAATAACTTTAGTCAGTTTTTCATTTTTTTAAAATAGGAACTTAGTTTTTTAGTTGGACAGACGTCATAAACATTTAGGTCAACATTATGCTTTTTCTTTTTCACCTTCTTGGCATCTAGTCTTGAAAGTACTTTGTTCCTATCCTGCTATCAACTCCTCATTAAAGGAACAACGCCTAACTTTTCAAAAGTTACCTGACAGGATAACCAAGGATCACGGTAACAGTTCAGCCCATCGCCATCGTGACAGTTCCTCCTGTTACATGTACCGTGGGGGGTGGGAGAGATCTTAATGCTAGGGGTGGGTTTATATAAAAGGATCAAGAGAGTGGTTGTTGGAGTCAATTTCTGAATGGGCTATCTGGCCAGATGTCTAATCGAAAATTATGCCCAAGGGTTGAGGTAATACTTAACTGGAGAATATTATAGCTTGCGCTATTTCTTAGGTAGTATTATCCCAGCACTCCAGACCCAGGGATGAAGAGCTTGAACCTTGTGAGTGTTCAATTCCCTTGTGGAGTAGAAAAGGACGATTCATGACCCTTCACCATCAACAGCACTCACAGTCTTGTTTCTTTTAGGGTTTGAGGGGTTTTACTTGTTGTCTTTTACTTTTACTGTTTTATTTGTTAAATTTGTTTTGGCTTGATGAACTGACAAAGGACTTTTGACAAAGAACTTGAAATGGAATTGACTTGAGGGTTGTTACGAGGGTAGATTTTAGGAAAAATCTTGTTTGTAAGATGGGTGTAACATGCTGCCTTATGCTAGATATAAAAATTAAATGCGTAAAGAGGAATTAATTTTGAATGACAAACTTGTTATTGAAGCATCCTGTATAATTTTATTTACATGTATCATAGTGTTGAAAAGCAAGACGCTGCTGTACAATCAGTATTTTTATCCAAATCATAAACTTAAGACCACAAATATAATCGTTTTATTTGTGTTAGATACATATTCAACTAGCATTGTAAATTGTAAACAGACCAATTATAACCGTAAAATTTCATAGATGAAACATGCGATTTTTTAAAGAAATTTTTTAGAATTATAAAATACTTTACAGTAAATTTGTTAATATATGCATTCCAATATGAACGATAAAAAATTTTTGTTCAATAAATTACATTTAATATTACATTTTGCAATTGTCATAAAGAAAACCACAGACATACTTTAATACAATGTAATAAACCAGATTCTATGCCAGAGAAATACACAGGTATAATATTGCAGGCAATTTAAAAAGAGATGTCACCCCTCCATTAGATTGGAACTTTGTGGCTTGCGTAGTGCAAGGGAGTTTTCTGTTTTTGGAGAACTGAAGGAATGATTGCAAGCAAGCATTAGTGTTTGAATATCCTCAAATTACGCAGTCAGTAGATAGTTTGTATGTTTAAGAATTTTAATTATGCATTTATGAACTAAAATGCTTTTTGATTGATATTTATGTAACAAGAAATTACTTTAAATGTGAAAATAATTATTGGAATGGACTAATTAGTGACGGAAGGAGTCGATAGCGATTTTAAATACCAGATTTATTAATGAAATTTAGGTTAGTTAAAGTAAAAACTTAACTAATTTTGGAATGGATAATGAAAGAATACAAAAAGTTGGAATTTAACTTTTTTTTTGTTTATTCTGAACGACATTTCCTATAATTGGGATTTATAAATGTCATAATTAAATACTAAAACAGGAAAATTTTGGAGTGGCGAATAGTTTTTTCGATGACTTAGATTTAAGGTTGTTTTAAAATTTTTCATTTAGCAGTACCTGGACAGATTTGAGATTAACAATTTGTTTTTGGAAAGATATTTGTACATGTACTGAAATTATTTTATATTAATAGAGTTTAAGTTAGGTTGAATTTTATTTTAATTTATTTACGAAATCGATAAAGTCGGTTAATTGTAAAGGAATCCAGTTACCCCAGTGATGGTGTTTTATTTGGAAGAAATATTTTAGTTTACAATTTTATTTTATTATGATGGAAATTAGTGTTACGTGAAAAACCCGTTTTCTGTATAAAAATAACATAATAAGAAATTGCTATGGCAGATGGTTTGGTGCCCTTGATTTTGACAATAGTAGAAAAATCTTTCAAGGTAAGTGTTGATGTAACGTAGAATTTTTGTATATAAGCCATTATTTATAATTTTTGTATTTCTTTATTTTTTTTTATCATTTTTTCCATGGAAACCCACTCATGCATCATTACAGTTAGCCAACACACTGGTATTTTGTTACAAAGTCCCAGCATCTTCAGGGGAAAAAAAAATTTATTCATTTAAAGCTCATTTTACTTGCAACAGTATTTTAGGTGCCCAACTTCGGGTCTTTTTTATTGGTGAGGCATTCTTAATATAAGGCAGTTGTTTTCATTATTTTATAGTAAAAAATGTTTGTCTGTTTTTAAATTTTTAATTTTTTTTGTTTTAAAGCACTTTTTCATTAGTCGTTTTTTATTGGTAGGTTTATTTTTAAATTTTAGGTATTTCTTAAATATTTTTTTCTTGGCAGACATTCTCTGGGTATTCTTTTCAATACAGCATTTTTTTAAAAATATTATGGCTGTTTTTAAAACTTTTAAGCTTTTTTCATTAAGATCCTTGTTTTTTCGTTAGGACAGGGTTTTTAAACAAATTAGGGGTGGTTTTTTCAAGAGAGTAACTTTTTATACATGACACATTTTTTTTTTATTATGTTAAAGTAACCTTTTCCAACTTTAGTTTTTTGTTTAGCTGTTTTTTTAATTGGAAAATTACTTTCTTTGTGCTAACGTATAGGCCGTAATTTCTTTTTTGGTTTTTAATCATCTAACGATAAGATTTTTTAATGAGTTTTAAGGTGTGATTTTTAAAATTATTTGTCCTTTTTTTAAATTTAGTTGATAAAATGTAATTTGTTTGAAATAATTTTTGATACCTATGTTGAAGGATCTTTAAGTCAGAAATCGACTGATCTCAACTTGAAGACAAGAAATGTTTTATTTTAAATAGAAATTTATGTCATGTAGACTTTTTAAAAATGAATTAAGTTGTGAATTGCGAGTTAGAATGTGAAAAAAAATAATTTGAGTTACCGAATTAAAAAAAATTTTGGGAGAACACATTTACCACGTACGACCATGTGGAATTAGTTATTGAGTCAGAAATAAAGTTTGAGGGCAAATATTTTGCTCTCAGACGCGACGGACTTCTTCAGGATCGGATGAATATTTGGACTTTTAGATTTATTTTTAATTATTGAAAAAGTTTGATAAAGATGTGTGAGGTAGTGACTATATAGGTCAATCCTGAAGGATATGGCATGGGAAAATTTTTAAAACCGAACGGTACTTGTAATAAAAATGAAGATAAAAGATGAGTTTAAAAATATTTTAAGTTAAAACATAAGTTAGCACGATAGTTAGGTAATTTAAATTTTTTATTTTGGTTAAATTATTTTTTTAATTGAGTGTAGATTGATAACTTTAGTCAGTTTTTCATTTTTTTAAAATAGGAACTTAGGTTTTTACTTAGACAGACGTCATAGACATCATGCTTTTTCTTTTTCACCTTCTTGGCATCTAGTTTTGAAAGTACTTTGTTCCTATCCTGCTATCAACTGCTCATTAAAGGAACATCGCCTAACTTTGCAAAAGTTACCTAACAGGATAACCTGCCCTTCCTTAGTTGTTTAGCCTCGGTACTCCCCTGAAAAGTGGGATTTCCAACCGATGCTTGTTAGTTTAATTTGCTCAACTAGTAGCCTCTGTTCTATTTTCTAACAATACTTGTAGCTGTACCCTTTCTTCCACTTCACAAAACAGATTTTCCAATTCCTAATATTATTACCACTTTTTAAATTTTACTAGGTCTTTCCCCAGTCAGTTTTAGAATTGGACGTTGGGTTTGGGCTCCACCACGGATCACGGTGACAGTTCAGCTCATCGCCATCGTGACAGTTCCTCCTGTTACAGGTACTGTGGGGGGGGGATCTTAATGCTAGGTGTGGGTTTATATAAAAGGATCAAGAGAGCGGTTGTTGAAGTCAATTTCTGAATGGACTATCTGGTCAGATGTCTAATCGAAAATTATGCTCAGAGGGTTGAGGTAATACTTGACTGGGGAATATTATAGCTTGTGCTATTTCTTAGGTAGTATTATCCCAGCACTCCAGACCCAGGGATGAAGAGCTTGAACTTTGTGAGTGTTCAATTCCCTTGTGGAGTAGAAAAGGACGATTCATGACTCTTCACCTTCAGCAGCACTCACAGTCTTGTTTCTTTTAGGGTTTGAGGGGTTTTACTTGTTGTCTTTTACTTTTACTGTTTTATTTGTTGAATTTTTTTGGCTTGATGAACTGACAAAGGACTTTTGACAAAGAACTTGAAATGGAATTGACTTGAGGGTTGTTATGAGGGTAGATTTTAGGAAAAATCTTGTTTGTAAGATGGGTGTAATATGCTGCGTTATGCTAGATATAAAAATTAAATGGGTAAGGAGGAATTAATCTTGAATGACAAACTTGTTATTGAAGCATCCTGTATAATTTTATTTTCATGTATCATAGTGTTGAAAAGCAAGATACTGCTGTACAATCAGTATTTTTATCCAAATCATAAACTTAAGACCACAAATATAATCGTTTTATTTGTGTTAGATACATATTCGACTAGTATTGTAAATTATTTTAAAACACAAAAATGTAAACAGACCAATTATAACCGTAAAATTTCATAGTTGAAACATGCGATTTTTAAAGAAATTTTTTAGAATTATAAAGTATTTTACAGTAAATTTGTTAGTATATGCATTCCAAATATGAACTATAAAAAATTTTTGTTGAATAAATTACATTTAATATTACATTTTTGCAATTACCATAAAGAAAACCACAGACATACTTTAATACAATGTAATAAACCAGATTCTATGCCAGAGAAATACACAGGTATAATATTGCAGGCAATTTAAGAAGAGATGTCACCCCTCCATTAGATTGGAACTTTGTGGCTTGCGTAGTGCAAGGGAGTTTTCTGTTTTTGGAGAACTGAAGGAATGATTGCAAGCAAGCATTAGTGTATGAATTTCCTCAAAATTACACAGTGAGTAGATAGTTTGTATGTTTAAGAATTTTAATAATGCTTTTATGAACTAAAATGCTTTTTGATTAATATTTATGTAACAAGAAATTACTTTAAATGTCAAAATAATTATTGGGATGGACTAATTAGTGACGGAAGGAGTCGATAGCGATTTTAAATACTAGATTTATTAATGAAATTTAGGTTAGTTAAAGTAAAAACTTAACTAATTTTGGAATGGATAATGAAAGAATACAAAAAAAGTTGGAATTTAATTTTTTGTTGTTTATTCTGAACGACATTTCGAATAATTGGGATTTATAAATGTCATAATTAAATATTAAAGCAGGAAAATTTTGGAGTGGGGAATAGTTTTTTCGATGACTTAGATTTAAGGTTGTTTTAAAATTTTTCATTTAGCAGTACCTGGACAGATTTGAGGTTAACAATTTGTTTTTGGAAAGATATTTGTACATATACTGAAATTATTTTATATTAATTGAGTTTAAGTTAGGTTGAATTTTATTTCAATTTATTTACGAAATCGATAAAGTCGGTTAATTGTAAAGGAATCCAGTTACCCCAGTGATGGTATCTTATTTGGGAGAAATATTTTAGTTTACAATTTTATTTTATTATGATGGAAATTAGTTTTACGTGGAAAAACCGTTTTCCGTATAAAAATAACGTAATAAGAAATTGCTATGGCAGATGGTTTGGTGCCCCTTGATTTTGACAATAGTAGAAAAATCTTTCAAGGTCAGTGTTGATATAACGTAGAATTTTTGTATATAATCCGTTATTTATAATTTTTGTATTTTTTTATTTTTTTTTATCATTTTTTCCATGGAAACCCACTTATACATCATTACAGTTAGCCAACACACTGTTATTTTGTTACAAAGTCCCAGCCTCTTCAGGGGAAATAAAAATTTATTCATTTAAAGCTCATTTTACCTGTAACAGTATTTTTGGTGCCCAACTTCGGGTCTTTTTTATTGGTGAGGCATTCTTAATATAAGGCAGTTTTTTTCATTATTTTATAGAAAAAAATGTTTGTCTGTTTTTAAATTTTTATTTTTTTTGTTTTAAAGCACTTTTTCATTGGTCATTTTTTGTTGGTAGGTCTATTTTTTAAATTTTAGGTATTTCTTAAATATTTTTTTCTTGGTGGACATCTTCTGGGTATTCTTTTCAATACGGCATTTTTTTAAAAATATTACGGCTGTTTTTAAAACTTTTAAGCTTTTTTCATTAGGACAATTGTTTTTTCATTAGGACAGAGTTTTTAAACAAATTGGGGCTGGTTTTTTCAAGAGAGTAAATTTTTATACATGACATACTTTTTTTTATTATGTTAAAGTAACCTTTTCCAACTTTAGTTTTTTGTGTAGCTGTTTTTTTAATTGGAAAATTACTTTCTTGGTGCTAACGTATAGGCCGTAATTTCATTTTTGTTTTTTTAATCATCTAACGATAAGATTTTTTAATGAGTTTTAAGGTGTGATTTTTAAAATTATTTGTCCTTTTTCTAAATTTAGTTGATAAAATGTAATTTGTTTGAAAGAATTTTTGATACCTATGTTCAAGAATTTTTAAGACAGAAATCGACTGATCTCAACTTGAAGACAAGAAATGTTTTATTTTAAATAGAAATTTATGTCATGTAAACTTTTTAAAAATGAATTAAGTTGTGAATTGCGAGTTAGAATGTGAAAAAAAATAATTTGACAGTTACCAAATTAAAAAGAATTTTGGGAGAACACATTTATCACGTACGACCACGTGGAATTAGTTATTGAGTCAGAAATAAAGTTTGAGGGCAAATGTTTTGCTCTCAGACGTGACGGACTTCTTCAGGATCGGATGAATATTTGGACTTTTAGATTTATTTTTAATTATTGATAAAGTTTGATAAAGACGTGTGAGGTAGTGACTATATAGGTCAATCCTGAGGGATATGACATGGGAAAAATTTTAAAACCGTACGGTACTTGTAATAAAAATGAAGATAAGAGATGAGATTAAAAATATTTTAAGTTAAAACATAAGTTAGCACAATAGTTAGGTAATTTTAATTTTTTATTTTGGTTAAATTATGTTTTTAATTGAGTGTAGATTGATAACTTTAGTCAGTTTTTCATTTTTTTAAAATAGGAACTTAGTTTTTTACTTGGACAGACGTCATAGACATTTAGGTCAACATTATGCTTTTTCTTTTTCACCTTCTTGGCATCTAGTCTTGAAAGTACTTTGTTCCTATCCTGCTATCAACTGCTCATTAAAGGAACATCGCCTAACTTTTCAAAAGTTACCTGACAGGATAACCTGCCCTTCCTTAGTTGTTCAGCCTCGGTACTACCCTGAAAAGTGGGATTTCCAACCGATGCTTGTTAGTTTAATTTGCTCAACTAGTAGCCTCTTTTCTATTTTCTAACAATACTTGTAGCTGTACCCTTTCTTCCACTTCACAAAACAGATTTTCCAATTCCTAATATTATTACCACTTTTTAAATTTTACTAGGTCTTTCCCCAGTCAGTTTTAGAATTGGACGTTGGATTTGGGCTCCATCACGGATCACGGTGACAGTTCAGCTCATCGCCATCGTGACAGTTCCTCCTGTTACAGGTACCGTGGGGGGTGGGAGAGATCTTAATGCTAGGGGTGGGTTTATATAAAAGGATCAAGAGAGTGGTTGTTGGAGTCAATTTCTGAATGGGCTATCTGGCCAGATGTCTAATCGAAAATTATGCCCAAGGGTTGAGGTAATACTTAACTGGAGAATATTATAGCTTGCGCTATTTCTTAGGTAGTATTATCCCAGCACTCCAGACCCAGGGATGAAGAGCTTGAACCTTGTGAGTGTTCAATTCCCTTGTGGAGTAGAAAAGGACGATTCATGACCCTTCGCCATCAACAGCACTCACAGTCTTGTTTCTTTTAGGGTTTGAGGGGTTTTACTTGTTGTCTTTTACTTTTACTGTTTTATTTGTTAAATTTGTTTTGACTTGATGAACTGACAAAGAACTTTTGACAAAGAACTTGAAATGGAATTGACTTAAGGGTTGTTACGAGGGTAGATTTTAGGAAAAATCTTGTTTGTAAGATGGGTGTAACATGCTGCCTTATGCTAGATATAAAGATTAAATGCATAAGGAGGAATTAATTTTGAATGACAAACTTGTTATTGAAGCATCCTGTATAATTTTATTTACATGTATCATAGCGTTGAAAAGCAAGACACTGCTGTACAATAAGTATTTTTATCCAATTCATAAACTTAAGACCACAAATATAATCGTTTTATTTGTGTTAGATACATATTCGACTAGTATTGTAAATTATTTTAAAACACAAAAATGTAAACAGACCAATTATAACCATAAAATTTTATAGAATTATAAAGTATTTTACAGTAAATTTGTTAATATATGCATTCCAAATATGAACTATAGAAAATTTTTGTTGAATAAATTACATTTTTGCAATTGCCATAAAGAAAACCACAGACATACTTTAATACAATGTAATAAACCAGATTCTATGCCAGAGAAATACACAGGTATAATATTGCAGGCAATTTAAAAAATTTTTTTTTTATTATGTTAAAGTAACCTTTTCCAACTTTAGTTTTTTGTTTAGCTGTTTTTTTAATTGGAAAATTACTTTCTTTGTGCTAACGTATAGGCCGTAATTTCTTTTTTGTTTTTTAATCATCTAACGATAAGATTTTTTAATGAGTTTTAAGGTGTGATTTTTAAAATTATTTGTCCTTTTTCTAAATTTAGTTGATAAAATGTAATTTGTTTGAAAGAATTTTTGATAATTATGTTGAAGGATTTTCAAGACAGAAATCGACTGATCTCAACTTGAAGACAAGAAATGTTTTATTTTAAATAGAAATTTATGTCATGTAAACTTTTTAAAAATGAATTAAGTTGTGAATTGCGAGTTAGAATGAGAAAAAAAATAATTTGACAGTTACCGAATTAAAAAGAATTTTGGGATAACACATTTACCACGTACGACCACGTGGAATTAGTTAATGAATCAGAAATAAAGTTTGAGGGCAAATGTTTTGCTCTCAGATGCGACGGACTTCTTCAGGGTCTGATGAATATTTGAACTTTTAGATTTATTTTTAATGATTGATAAAGTTTGATAAAGACGTGTGAGGTACTGACTACATAGGTCAATCCTGAGGGATATGGCATGGGAAAAATTTTAAAACCAAACAGTACTTGTAATAAAAATGAAGATAAGAGATGAGTTTAAAAATATTTTAAGTTAAAACATAAGTTAGCACAATAGTTTAGGTAATTTTAATTTTTTATTTTGGTTAAATTATGTTTTTAATTGAGTGTAGATTGATAACTTTAGTCAGTTTTTCATTTTTTTAAAATAGGAACTTAGTTTTTTAGTTGGACAGACGTCATAAACATTTAGGTCAACATTATGCTTTTTCTTTTCACCTTCTTGGCATCTAGTCTTGAAAGTACTTTGTTATTATCCTGCTATCAACTCCTCATTAAAGGAACAACGCCTAACTTTTCAAAAGTTACCTGACAGGATAACCAAGGATCACGGTAACAGTTCAGCCCATCGCCATCGTGACAGTTCCTCCTGTTACATGTACCGTGGGGGGTGGGAGAGATCTTAATGCTAGGGGTGGGTTTATATAAAAGGATCAAGAGAGTGGTTGTTGGAGTCAATTTCTGAATGGGCTATCTGGCCAGATGTCTAATCGAAAATTATGCCCAAGGGTTGAGGTAATACTTAACTGGAGAATATTATAGCTTGCGCTATTTCTTAGGTAGTATTATCCCAGCACTCCAGACCCAGGGATGAAGAGCTTGAACCTTGTGAGTGTTCAATTCCCTTGTGGAGTAGAAAAGGACGATTCATGACCCTTCACCATCAACAGCACTCACAGTCTTGTTTCTTTTAGGGTTTGAGGGTTTTACTTGTTGTCTTTACTTTTACTGTTTTATTTGTTAAATTTGTTTTGGCTTGATGAACTGACAAAGGACTTTTGACAAAGAACTTGAAATGGAATTGACTTGAGGGTTGTTACGAGGGTAGATTTTAGGAAAAATCTTGTTTGTAAGATGGGTGTAACATGCTGCCTTATGCTAGATATAAAATTAAATGCGTAAAGAGGAATTAATTTTGAATGACAAACTTGTTATTGAAGCATCCTGTATAATTTTATTTACATGTATCATAGTGTTGAAAAGCAAGACGCTGCTGTACAATCAGTATTTTTATCCAAATCATAAACTTAAGACCACAAATATAATCGTTTTATTTGTGTTAGATACATATTCAACTAGCATTGTAAATTGTAAACAGACCAATTATAACCGTAAAATTTCATAGATGAAACATGCGATTTTTTAAAGAAATTTTTTAGAATTATAAAATACTTTACAGTAAATTTGTTAATATATGCATTCCAATATGAACGATAAAAAATTTTTGTTCAATAAATTACATTTAATATTACATTTTGCAATTGTCATAAAGAAAACCACAGACATACTTTAATACAATGTAATAAACCAGATTCTATGCCAGAGAAATACACAGGTATAATATTGCAGGCAATTTAAAAAGAGATGTCACCCCTCCATTAGATTGGAACTTTGTGGCTTGCGTAGTGCAAGGGAGTTTTCTGTTTTGGAGAACTGAAGGAATGATTGCAAGCAAGCATTAGTGTTTGAATATCCTCAAATTACGCAGTCAGTAGATAGTTTGTATGTTTAAGAATTTTAATTATGCATTTATGAACTAAAATGCTTTTTGATTGATATTTATGTAACAAGAAATTACTTTAAATGTGAAAATAATTATTGGAATGGACTAATTAGTGACGGAAGGAGTCGATAGCGATTTTAAATACCAGATTTATTAATGAAATTTAGGTTAGTTAAAGTAAAAACTTAACTAATTTTGGAATGGATAATGAAAGAATACAAAAGTTGAATTTAACTTTTTTTGATTATTCTGAACGACATTTCCTATAATTGGGATTTATAAATGTCATAATTAAATACTAAAACAGGAAAATTTTGGAGTGGCGAATAGTTTTTTCGATGACTTAGATTTAAGGTTGTTTTAAAATTTTTCATTTAGCAGTACCTGGACAGATTTGAGATTAACAATTTGTTTTTGGAAAGATATTTGTACATGTACTGAAATTATTTTATATTAATAGAGTTTAAGTTAGGTTGAATTTTATTTTAATTTATTTACGAAATCGATAAAGTCGGTTAATTGTAAAGGAATCCAGTTACCCCAGTGATGGTGTTTTATTTGGAAGAAATATTTTAGTTTACAATTTTATTTTATTATGATGGAAATTAGTGTTACGTGAAAAACCCGTTTTCTGTATAAAAATAACATAATAAGAAATTGCTATGGCAGATGGTTTGGTGCCCCTTGATTTTGACAATAGTAGAAAAATCTTTCAAGGTAAGTGTTGATGTAACGTAGAATTTTTGTATATAAGCCATTATTTATAATTTTTGTATTTCTTTATTTTTTTTTATCATTTTTTCCATGGAAACCCACTCATGCATCATTACAGTTAGCCAACACACTGGTATTTTGTTACAAAGTCCCAGCATCTTCAGGGGAAAAAAAAATTTATTCATTTAAAGCTCATTTTACTTGCAACAGTATTTTAGGTGCCCAACTTCGGGTCTTTTTTATTGGTGAGGCATTCTTAATATAAGGCAGTTGTTTTCATTATTTTATAGTAAAAAATGTTTGTCTGTTTTTAAATTTTTAATTTTTTTTGTTTTAAAGCACTTTTTCATTAGTCATTTTTTATTGGTAGGTCTATTTTTAAATTTTAGGTATTTCTTAAATATTTTTTTCTTGGCAGACCTTCTCTGGGTATTCTTTTCAATACAGCATTTTTTTAAAAATATTATGGCTGTTTTTAAAACTTTTAAGCTTTTTTCATTAAGATCCTTGTTTTTTCGTTAGGACAGGGTTTTTAAACAAATTAGGGGTGGTTTTTTCAAGAGAGTAACTTTTTATACATGACACATTTTTTTTTTATTATGTTAAAGTAACCTTTTCCAACTTTAGTTTTTTGTTTAGCTGTTTTTTTAATTGGAAAATTACTTTCTTTGTGCTAACGTATAGGCCGTAATTTCTTTTTTGTTTTTTAATCATCTAACGATAAGATTTTTTAATGAGTTTTAAGGTGTGATTTTTAAAATTATTTGTCCTTTTTTTAAATTTAGTTGATAAAATGTAATTTGTTTGAAATAATTTTTGATACCTATGTTGAAGGATCTTTAAGTCAGAAATCGACTGATCTCAACTTGAAGACAAGAAATGTTTTATTTTAAATAGAAATTTATGTCATGTAGACTTTTTAAAAATGAATTAAGTTGTGAATTGCGAGTTAGAATGTGAAAAAAAATAATTTGAGTTACCGAATTAAAAAAAATTTTGGGAGAACACATTTACCACGTACGACCATGTGGAATTAGTTATTGAGTCAGAAATAAAGTTTGAGGGCAAATATTTTGCTCTCAGACGCGACGGACTTCTTCAGGATCGGATGAATATTTGGACTTTTAGATTTATTTTTAATTATTGATAAAGTTTGATAAAGATGTGTGAGGTAGTGACTATATAGGTCAATCCTGAAGGATATGGCATGGGAAAATTTTTAAAACCGAACGGTACTTGTAATAAAAATGAAGATAAAAGATGAGTTTAAAAATATTTTAAGTTAAAACATAAGTTAGCACAATAGTTAGGTAATTTAAATTTTTTATTTTGGTTAAATTATTTTTTTAATTGAGTGTAGATTGATAACTTTAGTCAGTTTTTCATTTTTTTAAAATAGGAACTTAGTTTTTTACTTGGACAGACGTCATAGACATTTAGGTCAACATTATGCTTTTTCTTTTTCACCTTCTTGACATCTAGTCTTGAAAGTACTTTGTTCCTATCCTGCTATCAACTGCTCATTAAAGGAACATCGCCTAACTTTTCAAAAGTTACCTGACGGGATAACCTGCCCTTCCTTAGTTGTTCAGCCTCGGTACTCCCCTAAAAAGTGGGATTTCCAACCGATGCTTGTTAGTTTAGTTTGCTCAACTAGTAGCCTCTTTCTATTTTCTAACAATAGTTGTTGCTGTACCCTACCTTCCACTTCACAAAACAGATTTTCCAATTCCTAATATTATTACCACTTTTTAAATTTTACTAGGTATTTCCCCAATAAGTTTTAGAATTGGACGTTGGGTTTGGGACTCTATCAAGGACCACGGTGACAGTTCAGCCTATGGTCATCGTCACAGTTCCTCCTGTTACAGGTACTGTGGGGGGTGGGAGGGATCTTAATGCTAGGGGTGGGTTTATATAAAAGAATCAAGAGAGCGGTTGTTGGAGTCAATGGAGGTAATACTTGACTGGAGAATATTATAGCTTGCGCTATTTCTTAGGTAGTATTATCCCAGCATTCCAGGCCCAGGGATGAAGAGCTTGAACCTTGTGAGTGTTCAATTCCCTTGTGGAGTAGAGAAGAACGATTCATGACCCTTCACCTTCAGCAGCACTCACAGTCTTGTTTCTTTTAGAGTTTGAGGGGTTTTACTTGTTGTCTTTTACTTTTACTGTTTTATTTGTTAAATTTTTTTTGGCTTGATGAACTGACAAAGAACTTTTGACAAAGAACTTGAAATGGAATTGACTTGAGCGTTGTTATGAGGGTAGATTTTTGGAAAAATCTTGTTTGTAAGATGGGTGTAAACAAGCTGCGTTATGCAAGATATATAAAATTTTTGTTGAATAAATTACATTTTTGCAATTGCCATAAAGAAAACCACAGACATACTTTAATACAATGTAATAAACCAGATTCTATGCCAGGTAAAGACACAGGTATAATATTGCAGGTAATTTAATCTCTTTCATGTAATTGGGTCATTCCATACCAAACCAACCAAGTTAGCCAACTTGACCATCTACGATCTCTTTGAAACTATCAAAAACCATTCTCCCAAAATGTCCAAATTAAACTATATTTTTAGAAAAATTACATTTGATTAGGTTTTGATGTAATCAATTTTTGTAATTGGCATAAAAACAAGTTTTTCCATTTGCGCTGACATTTTCAATCTTCATTAACTTCTATTCTATAAGTCATAGGGAGATGCTTGACCCCACATTTTAAATAGAATTCCATAAAGTTTAATTTGATATACCCCTTGACTATCTTGGATTAGGAATGAAAAATATTAAAGAAATTAAAAAAAAAATTTTTAATTTTTTGAGAAGTGTTTTCTAAAGATTTTAAGAAATATATGATTTTGGTCTTGTTACAAACTATAAAACCTGAAAATTATTCTGTGGAATCTTAATGGGATAAGAAGTTAATGGCAAAAAACTTAAAGCTACCCTGAAATCCAGCTTTAGTGTGTATATATGATAATAGACTGAGTTTTTAAATCTTATTACATTATCCATCTTACTAAATACAAATACATGGTCAAACATAAAACAACAAAGAACAGCCCCAAAAAGCTAAAAGTTTTAGCTGGTAAAAATTAATGAGTTTTCTTTTAGTTAGCAGTCAGAGAAGTAGTTCTGCCAAAATAGCTACAGCTTACTTCTTTAATTCAACAAATAATTTTTTGTTTTCCTTTTTGGTATGAGTCTGAAAGTCGACAAATTCTTCCTGCAACATTGGAATACGATGAAATTTTGCTTGTAAGTGAATGGGGGTTTCCTCTCATCACAATTGATTTACGCTTGGTGATTAAAGCTTACTTAGATTCACAAGGAGTAAATAACCTTTATTCACTTGTAACTTGCCTGGAATTGAATGGGTGCAAGGGTTTCTAAGTAGACATAAGGAGGCTTTATCACAATGACTGTCAGAATATTAAAAGGTCAAGAGCTAAAGTTAGTCGTGAAGTAATTAGCAAGTATTTTGAAGAATTAAAGGTTACATTGGCAGGCGTATCAGCAGACGCAATCATCAACTATGATGAATTGAATCTAACAGATGACCCTGGTCGTGTAAAAGTTGTTACACGCCATGGTTGTAAACACCCCGACAGGATTTTAGACAATTTGAAAGCAAGTGTTTCCGTAATGTTTTGTGGGTCAGCTTCAGGGGTTCTTTTACCAGTATACGTATGTTATAAAGCCAAGCACATGTATGATTCATGAACCGAGGGAGGGCCTCCAGGAACTAAATACAATTGTTCAAAAAGCTCTTGGTTTAATGGTTCAATCTTTGAGGATTGGTTTGTGACTGTTGCTCTACCATACTTCAGAAGAATGTCTAAGGATTCGCATATAATTTTATTGGGCGATAATCTTGCTAGCCACATTTCATTCAAAATAATTGAGAAATGTGAAAGAAATAATATTGGCTCTAGAAAGGGAAATGGCGTGCAACATTAAATGATTGGAAGATAAAAAATCGAGGTTCCATTCCTAAAGACAAATTTCCATCCCTTTTAAAACGGTGCTTAGATAATTTGAATATTGATAATGCTTGTTCAAGGAATTTGATTAGTAGCTTTAGAGCTTCTGGAATATATCCACTTGATGCTGAACAAGTTTTGAAGCGTCTTCCGCAAGCCATTAACAATCAAGAAGAAAAGAGAACAGCTTGGTGTAGAACACTTACGAGATTTTTACAACAAAGTAGAATGACTGAAACCACATCAACAGTCAAGCAACGTAAAAAAAAGAGTAAACATTACACCAGGTAAAAGTGTCAGCTCAGCAGACTTTGTTGCCAGCATTAATGAAAATAACAGAAGAAAAGATACAGGCTAAATTTTCAGAGCAAGAGAGGGAGGATTCTGATTTGGACCTAGGCCCAAGCACTTCTGGCTGTTCGTCTTTTAAACAAAACAAAACTCAGAAAGATTCAAGCATATCTGATAGTGATGACTGCAGTTATGATTTTTCTGTTCATGATGAATCTGATTCCGATCAACTATCTTTGAGCTCCAACAATGAAGAGCTTAATCATGATATACCTATTGATGCAGGATCCAATGATAAAACGTGCACTACTAATACTACAGACTTCAGTATTAATGATTTTAATGTAGATGAATTTGTACTAGTGACATTAGTTTATGATGAAAATATTAAAAAGAAAACAACAAAAACGTTTATTGCTCAAATTTTATATATCAAAGTAATTTCTCAAGAGCTCCTGTTAAAGTTTATGCGCAAATCAGTAAAGGCAAAAACATATATGTTTTTCCAACAATAAAAGACACTGCTTTAGTAAAATTGACTAATATTCAGCAAAAATTTATGGCCACAATTTTCAAAAAGAGGTTGATATTATTTCCCTATTGAATCGGATAAGTAATTTAATCTAAGACTGGAAAATCTTTTTTTTTTTAATTTCACAGAGAACCTACCTATGTGCATTTTGTAAATAGGTTCCATAAGTTATATAATGTTTTTTATTATATAAGCCTTAAAGCTTTAGTTATATAAGTTCCACATATTTATAAGCTTGTAGTACTTTATTAAAAATGATACGATTTTTCATAACCGTTTGTGTTTTTTTGTAAAGTACCCATTTTACATGCTTGTATACCTTATTTAAAAATAAATTGTTGTGTTTCATCTTACCTCATAGTCCTTTAATTTGATATAAATAGTTGATTTGAGACGGTATTTCAAGTTACCCCACCTTATTGGGTAACTTGAAACAGCCATGTATATCTATACATATATTATGTATATGTATTTTTATATATGTTTTTGTGTAAAAACATGTTCTTTGAACCAGGACCGATTATTCTAATCGGTTCTTGAACAAAAACTTCCAACCTGTTGAAAACTACAATCCTTTTAAATTCAAAAGTGTTGCAAGTTATCTCTTTTTATAGCAAGTATTTTTGTTTTGACCACATGATATTACTCAATTCATAAGGAAACGTTTTACTACCAATAAGAGAAAATGTTCCTTATACAAGAATTTTTTTACTTATGGGTAGAACTTTTGCCCTAGTAAAATGGGATTGTGTGTTAATGTTAGGAATTGGTTTTGTTGGAGTTGGAAACTTTTATTTTATATTAGAATAATTTTCTCCTCTTAAAAATATAATTTACTTTATAAGTAGCAAATTCATGTCTTGCTTAAAACAAATCAAATTCTAGAGCTAAGAAGAAATTTTCTTATAAGAAATATATAATAAGAAAATTTTGTTATTTTGGTAAGTAATATTTCTCTTGTCCCAAAATCAAGGAAATATTTTACTTGGAGTAAGTAAATTTTACTTATGTGGAATAAACATTTTTTCAGAGTATATATAACTTTCAACTACCAAATGATCATGTACAAGTCTAAATGCAATCCCGCTCTAAACTAACATTTCAAAATATCTGGTTCTAAATGGTATTGAAAAGCTATGTCATAAAATCACTACTAATTGAACTATTGCGAAATCTGTTTTTGCAGAATCTAAAATGCTTCTTAAAGCTATTACCAGAAACATTTTTCAAAGTCTAGGTAAAACAAACGTAGACATTGGTATAAATTCTAATTAAACAATATGTTCTTTTAATTTCGCGATATGCAATCACACTCTTAATTTAAAAATGAACGGAGTTGTTGACAGTGGTTTTTAACATTCACCAAAGTATTTTTTGCTATAAAACTAAAACTATCAAGATTTTCAACAAATCTGTTCCCATACTATCCGTTTTTAATAACAAAAGTTTAATTTATTACAATAATAATCAGGGCTAGTTTAGAAGAGACAATATCAACAAAAATAAAGTATACAGCGATTATCTATACGAGATGAGGTCATAACAAAATCAAATGTTCCCATCCATTCATACAATAGACACACATCAAGCTTCAGATGCTGACTTCAGAAACTGTAAGGATTAAATTGAAACCTACGCTATTGGAAGCCACCTTCAAGAATCTTCAAATATTATCGAAAAAGATCATACCGTTGTTAAGGTAATCCATGTGGACAAGAGAAAAGTAAAGTATAGTAAGCAAAGTGACAGTAGCTCTCACCAAGTACCTCAACAAAAACAAGGGGAATCAAAAGAATTAATGCTGTGCTAGCTAAAAAAATGTCTTACAGTGGGGTGGGTCACACACAAAGAAAAAGGAAACCTCAAGAAAGAAATTTATTTACAAAACCTTAAGAAAACAACATGTTATAAAAAAAAACAATTCGCAAAAAAAACAATTATCTAAAACCTGCGGGAGGATTTACACCATACACAAAATCTAACCAAAAATAGTACTTTATTGCAAAAATAGTGTATACCCTTCTTTAATTACCTAAAGCTACAATTTTTTTGTTTAATTTCAATTCTAACATACACATAAAGCAAAAAAATTAAACAACAATATATTATAGACTGTGTTCAGCCCTTTAGTTACTAAAATTTTTAAATGTTGATAAAAGAAAACAATTATTTACTTACATAGCTCTTGCAACAAAGTAGAACAGGTGATAGACTGAAACGTGTTTCTTCCCGTTGCTGAAAAAAGAATATTACTAGAAAACAAAAACCGTCACACCTAAACAATGGTGTTACTTTAAATTTCTCTAAACAAATTTATAGGACAGTCAATGCTAGACCATTATTTAACAAATACTCAACCACTAACAGCTGTCCCCAAATCATTTCCAATGATCGAAAGGAGTAAGTTCAATTTCGCACGGTAACATCTCCAGTTGTGCGATGAGTAACCTTATAAACTTACAAAAAAAGAATTGGTTGGATATTCAGCTCCAGCCCCATACTAGTTACAGTTGACCTAGGCGGGATAACGTGGCACAGCATACCAAAATCTTTTCCTGGAAAATCAAGTGAATCAAATTCAGAAGAAGCAACAGTGAGTGGAGTAACTCTTCACTTCCCTTGACCAGTGGCCAGCACATCATTACCTGACCTAGGATATATGTCTATACATATTATGTAGAGATGGTTTGCAGTAGCTGAAAGTAATTTAGCACCAATCAACATTAATAATTCTCGTTATGGTAAAACTTTCATCTCTCAAAGGAACAGTTTCGTACAAACAAATTTTAGAATTTCAGGATATAACTCTGACAGTGAATTTCCATAGAAATATAGCTCTTAATTCAGATCGTTATAGTCATTAGATCAATATAAAATAAATGTTGGACAACAAATGCCTGGATAATGCACATTAGGAACTTGAAATTCAACAACTGATAACGAGAAACCAATTTGATAATACATGTCACTAAATGCATGAAATATTTTCTAAACAAAATGCTTTAACAAATGAAAACCACGTTCTTGAACCTATTATCATCTTTTGTGAAGCAAGTGTTTTGACAAATAGACACCAGCTTTTAATATTGTATTGAAAGCGTAATTTGCTAGATTTAAATTATAATTACATGTACTAATAAAACCTATTGAAGAAATGCATATATTTAACCTTAGTTACTGATAATAATCGCAGATTCAAAGTACCTTAAATTTTATAACAGAATATTTAACACAAATTCTACAGGATGATGTTTAGATGACCGTTTCGATTAACAAAGACTGCCGAATTCGCTAATACACGAAAATAACCATGCAAAACAGTACTGGATTATGAGGTTTTTAATGAACTATGTGTCAAATTTTAATTACAGGGACGGAACATAACATCGTTTTCCGCTTCACAAAGATGAACAAATGGCATACAAAAATAGGGACAGAATTTTTTCAAGATATCTAGATCATCAAACTATTTATAATAAAGTAACCGATACAGATAAACTACCATGTCACAATATGAAGAATACAGATGTATTAAACTCAAAACCTATAACACGACAGAATGGCTAGTAACAATAAAATATTCTGCACAGAAAATACCTTCAATAGCAGAAATAAGGCTTCAAGGAAAAACACTGATCAAGTAGTTTACTGTCTGAGAAATAAAATATATAGTTCAATGGAAAAAGTTGAAAAAAACGTGAATGTGTCGCCCACTCTGATACAATCCCCAATATTAGTTAATAATAATAATGGTGAAATGGAACACATTAGTAATAAAATAGATAAAAAGATTAATCCAATCTAATCTGAATAAAATTTTTACTGAAAATGGAATAGAAGAAATACAAAGAAAACCTCAAAATATTAGTTTGCTGGCACCCACTATGAACATAAATATATGAAACAAAGTCAATTACAAAGATATAAGAAGCAATTGTACGTATTAATGATGAAGTGGAAAATAAAAAAATCACCAAATAAGTAAAGTCGCACATATATTGAACTAATAACTGATAAAAATTTAGGATAGTCATTCAGAAAAGATGAAAAACGCGGATAATTTTGAAATAAATGTCATAGTGTGTCAGATACTTAAATAAACCAGAGGAAGACGAGAAACCACACTACATTTCATTCAGAGAAAGAGTTTAACGAAAAATATATGAAAATTACAAAATACAGCAGAAAATACAGCCACACTAATGGATGAAACTCAACAGAATGAAAAAATAGTATCAGTTAAGGAAATAAAAAATACAGCAATACCACTTCAATCGGAAATAAATTGTGTTAAAACTACCAAATATATTCCCCTAGATAAAACCATCCCCGTACAACCTCCTGCAAGTAGAATAAATGGTGTAGTTTCTGTAAAAACATTCATTGCAATACTATGAGTAATAAATTCAACTAATAGCAAAACAACACTCCAAAAGAATTTAGTAATCAAAAAACCCAAAGCACGAAAAGCAAATAAAAAATTTGCAAGACTCGCCGTTTATCTGTCTATCACTAACTTAAAATATAGCACTTAAGGCCGTAACCACTGCAGCCACACTTGCATCGTTCAGGCACCACTAAATACCACCAAGGGTAAATATGTATAAATTATAATTCAGGCATGCATTACCCAAATGAAAAGACAATTACAATCACTTCCTCGATCATATGACACATCTTGCAAACAAGTCCAGCTCGAAAATAATACCACATCACTCACAACAACATGATACAATCCCAATATAAGAAAAATCAAAACTAAAGCAAACTGTTTACCAAAAATTATCTCAAGAACTTTACCAAATGTTATACACTTTATAGTAACTCCAATGGATGGAAAAAAAGCTCCACAGAATTGATTTTGTATTCAACAAAGCTATTGCAAAATTAAAATAGCTTGACTTTTTGTAACCAACTAACTTTTCCTACATATTATGAGAGTGCTAGCTGATTGGCACAAAACCAGCCAAATACATTTATGTATGCACTCATTTGCTTTTAAAACTATTTGCTTGAGTAGACTTTCTATAGATTTAAAATGATTGGCTGAGTTTTATGTTTCACAAGGGTGCATGTTGTTTGTCTTGAAATCTACATAGTGTATCGTTGCACATACACACTTTGACCTGAAACCCACCCAATGCATTTTTGCGCAAATACTGTTGCTTTTATAATTTCTCCCATGAACAGACTTTTTGTAGATTCAAAGCAGTTGACCGACTTTTATGTTTCACAAGAGTGCACACTATTTGGCTTGGAGCTGACATAATGTATTCTTGCATGCATGCACTTTTGTCTGAAACCTGCATAATGTATTTTTGCATATATGCACTTTCGCCCAACCCCCTCAAATATATTTTGTATGATGTAGTTGGTTACCCTTAAAATTACTACATCTGGAGGAAAATACCATAGTAAATACCCTACATATATAACCTCCAATTTATTCGGGGGTTAAATTCCTCAAGGCATAGCAAGTTATTAAAGATATCACTCCGATATTCCATTCCTGGTGCAATGATTTCCTTGGTTCACAGGGGTGGTTCCGTTGTGGCTTCCTGTTCTTCCTGTAGCCCTTAATGGCGATGTGGCGATATGATAGGAACCGGATGGTGGGAATCACTTGATCAATAGCACTACTAACATGTCAACACTAGACAGAAGTTAATAACCAAGTCCAGTGTTTTGATACGTTCGCTCCCACAAAAATGTCTCTCCCTTCCAGAAGAGGTTAAAGTTTTCTGCCGCATGTTGGTGGGTACAATGCTGTTTAATCCGTGAGAAAGTGCAATGTTAGCGTTCTCGCAGACCACAAAGATAAGCCAATGTCCGGACTACCCGTGTGAACCACAACTTTGTGGTTTTCACGGACATAGGCATGTACTAAACGTTAAAGCTTTATGAAAAAAGCATAACAAGCTTGGCCTTTAGAGCATCCCCACCCCATTACTTACAATCTAACACTAACAGATGGTGGATTAGGGGTTGCAAATATGTTTGCTACATATTTTCAATCAATTTATTAAAACAGTATGAGATAATATATGCAGATGACAATTCTTCTCTCATAAAGAGAGCAGTTCTTTCTTATTCCTTATTTATTCCACTGAATATGTCATTCAGTAAAAGCTGCTTACCCTCACACTAGAACGATTTTTTGTATTCTATATAAGAGCTGTCAATGTTAGATGCTACGAACTATAATAGCTAATAATTCCATGATACATTTCTAAATTCTTAGACGCTTGAATTTGAATAAAGCTTTGGGTAGTGTTGATGTATCCTTTTGAATATGTTGTTATAGGTTCTTTTCTTTTTCTTACTTTTGCCAACCCCATCTTTCTAGTGCTTGTGTTATATGAACAATACCTCATACGTAGTTTGAATGCCCAAGTTGAATGAGTACCTAGTGGGGTGGTCAAGGGATGAGATGGGATACTCCCAACACAAACACGTACTCTTTCTAAAGCTACCACTAGATGAAAGTTTATCCGTATATTAAAATTAGCTCTGCAAAGACTTCGGACTAGCTCTGAATTTTTAAGTTCGTCGGTATTGTGATGAGACCTGAGTGGATTTGTAAAGTACGAATAATGTTAGGTTGCCATTACACCTATCTAAATGAAATAAACGAGAAATGTTAAGAGGGAAGGTGTAGGAACCCTCACAATAAAATGCATTTCACCAAAGAACGATTACTAAAAGTTGCAACCAAACAAAAAAAAGAACCGAACCTGTAAATAAAAATGTTTACATGAAATATGTAAGACTGCTACTATTTGCATCTCAGAAAAACAATATTCACATAAAATTTATAAGTACATTAATGGATTGTTACCAAATATATTATTCTGCAATTACACCAATGTAACATTTATGACAGTGCACTACAAGATCACTTGAATAGTTATTTTTATAAAATATGCATGCTAATGCCAGACTAAGGTTTGGTAAATCCTTTTTTTTATATTCATCATAAAACCTAAACCTTTTTATAAGATGATTATAGCTCCTTTGACATAAATTAAACAAATGCACTTCAAAAATAAGTTTCTATTGTGATTAAATTTTTGTAACAAAAACAACACAAAACGTTGCTATAAACAAGAAATTTAAGTCTGTCCGAAGAGAGGGCAATTAATAATATCTAGAGTATATCTTAGGAGAACATAACAAGATATTTGTTTTAATGAGCTTACTTTAACTTCATTTCAAAATACAGCTTAAAGAATTTTAAATTTAACAATAATTGATTTATTGAATGTTTAAGTACCATTAACCAGATCTGATTGGTAGTGCACATGGATCATTAAACTACAGTATTCTTGAAACAAATAATTTTTATGTGAACATAATCTTAATAATTTTGTCTTTATAATACAATTAAGTTTAGATAGGCCACAAGTTATAACACAGTTTTGCTAAGGTATTAAGAAGAAACAAAATAGTAAAATGTGCTTTTACAATTAACTAAGCCTTTATAGATTTATATAAATCACTACTAGAAAGGTCTTTCTAATAATAACAGCTTTAAATGAAATAAGAAAGAATCTATGTCTCATACAATAATTGGCCATTTCAATATTAACATGTAAATAAAAAATAGACTTTGCCTATCTACTATCTAATTTTCTTGAAAATTAAATTTCCATGCCTTAATATTATTTTTAAAGAAGGTGAAATTTGTATCAACAGTGATTTTCTTAAAGATCAAGACTGATACGACTGCATGTGGTGTACGACACCATTCGAGAACAATAATATAGGTCACTTATCCGTCAAATCGACCCATATGTTAACAATACCTGGACATCGTTGTAGTTTAGCAGAACAGCAACTTGAAGTGATTTGACACATGCTAAAAACCTATTCCGAAACAAGCCAGTAATAACAGCATATAGATTCTTCTAAGAATTAGAAATTTTGAAACGGTAATCTTGTAACTCAGCACACTGTTGTAGACAACCTTCTATTAAAGTAGCATGAGCTTCGACACCAGATACCTTATATTTACATCCTTTAATTTGTCTCGAATTTCTAATAAATTACATTTCATAAAGACTTGACTATCATTTTTATAATCCATCTGCAGCAGTAACTTCATTATTGTTTTTACCACCATAATCTCCTGAAGCTGTTTTTATAACATACTTGTTGTGGCAATCTATTTGTTTGGCTGTATTAAAAAGAATATTTAGAATAACAATAAGATGACATTGTACTACATGCCATTATCTTTGTTTCAATTAGGCTTTACCATTTTAAAGCGTGAACGCATTTTCGTGGAATGAATATTGCGATGCGGATAGCATCCTTGTAGAAAAACATTCTGAATGGGTAGGGGACCAGAAGGACACTAAGTTGAAATCGACACGCAACTCAGGCAATACTAGATTGATCTTGCGTAAAAGGTGTGCTCACAAATGTATAATAAACTCACAAAGTAATCTTTTAATTCATAAAATTACCAAGATATCACTTGCTTTATATTAATTAATAGAATGTATAAAATGCTATATGTAAGCATCAAATATATGGCAATGAAATATAAACTGAGGGTCTTATACCAATGAAAATAGATACTTCTCATGTAAACTAAAAATGCTAGTTCAAATATATGATTTAGTATGTAAAATATAAGCAACAAATACAGGGCGATGCAGCATTAAAGGTATTAAATGCGAATACAGGACTAAAAGAACTGTAAGGAAAAATGAAAAAGTTACAATGTTTAAATTTAATGGCTGTTCTTTCTTAAATAGACACATTCCACGACTTAAGATTATGGCTCTCTATAGCAGACAGTATTAATTACAATTGCAGAGTAGCTTAGAATTCCCAGTTAATACACTTTATGTTTTGACTTTCCATTCACAAATATAGAAAATATTTGCATAGTTTCTCACTTTGCTGATAAAAAATTTTCAAAACATAATCTTGATAAATTTTTTGAATAGTATCAACCAAATGAACTTCACATCAATTGACAAACGAAATAAACTCTCATTCAAAAAGCTATTTCTACGAGATCTTGAAGTAATTAACAAAAATAATTTATAGTCTACAATACAAACAATTCAATGACTTTTATTATTGAATGGAAAAGCATATTTTGCAAAAAGTTTCCCAAATAACTGATCTAGGGATTACTTTATATCGTAAACTTGCATTTACTTTTCACTTAGAGACAATAATAAATAAATCTTACAAAATGTAAGGATTTATTTTGAAGAATGCCAAGTTCTTTAAACATCGCCCAATTATAAAGTCCTCTACAATGCTTATGTGCAACCAATATTAGACTTTGCTTCCATCATTTAGTCCAGTACATACAACAACTGCATAAGTAAAATTGAAAATGTATAAAACAGATTACTTAAATATTTGGTGTTTAAGGGAACTGGGACTTATCACCAACTTATAAGTTATTACAAATTAGTTAGTCGATTTAAATACATATATCTAGAACGTCGGAGACATAAATATTAATGTTTGCTTTTTCAATATTCCATTCTAAAGTGGATCCAAATTTGCAATTTATTAATAAATTTCATTTGTAGTACCAAGGCTGAGTAGTAGATCATCTAAATTAGTATACTCACCAGAAATACATATTGATATTATGATGAATTCTCCTCATTATAAAATTTGCAAGGCTTTAAATAACACAAATTATGCAGTCGATTGGTTCCTTGCTGTTTCAAAAGCAAAGTTCAAAATTAATTTGATATTTTATTCTCGTATGAGTAAGATCAACCTAATTTAAATCACTTGTTCAAGTACTAGAGTAACGTTTGGGTAATATAATTTACATTCTTCTCATAAAAGATTAAAATACTTTATATTCTAGATAATGTATGGTTTGGATTTTAAATTATTATTAAGTTTATTAGAAATTTTAGTTGTTATAATATTACTAACATATTTGTTGAAATGCATCAGTTTTCTAAATTTTCTTAATTTTTAAGCAACCTGTTATTGGAATTAGTATTCTTTTGGTTGATATTTTCAATAAGCAAAATAAATATTTTTATAAAATAACGAGGAGGCTAATAAAAAGCTGGGAATTCTAAACCTTCAATAGAACTATTTAGAACTACTCATTCGTTAATCATAGTTCCGTATTATGTAGCTAACTTGAAGATACTATCATTTGCTAACCATATTATCTCATGTTAGTAGGTTCTAAGGTATTAAAAGCATTTTGTAAAGTATTTTTATTTTAAAATCAATATAAAATACAGTCAAGCAGAATATTAAGTATTAATTTATACTTTGGAATGGAAACTTTACAATAGAACTCTTTGTGACATTTCATTATGTTATAAAGTTTTAAATGTTTACATTCAAAATGGTTTCATTTTAACAAAATTTGGTATACTTGTTCTAAAGAATGATATCAGTAATAGAAATTATTACAACTAAATTTATTTCTTTTATTTTGCTTTAACTTCTAAACGCAACATAAAGTATCACCACAAAGTTCAATAGTTTCCATCAGTTGTGAATTCGAGCGCTACACATATCCTAACAATCTAAAAATCTATTTCTAAATAGTATGTATGTCTTTAACCCATTAATGCTAACATTGTTGTATAGAATACACATCACCTTTAAGTTTTACCACAATTGACAGAACTGATACAATATACATGATTCATCTTCAATAAATCTTTTAAATAAATACGTTCAAAAATTTATTAAACCCCTGCCATATAAGTTCGTGGTTGATGAAGCTATAGAACCATATTATGGTCACCATTGCATGAAACAGTTGATAGAGACAAACTAATAGGATTTGTGTTTTAATTTTGAAATGTTATACATCTCAAGGCTATGGTAAAATTTTATCCTTATACTGAAAGTGCAGAGAAAGATGAAGGCAGACTAGATATGGTAGCGAGTGAAAAGTTATGCGGGATTTTTGTTAGAAAATTCCACAATGTTCATTGATAATTTTTTCATATCCATACCTTTTCCTACAAAATTAAAATCTGCAAGAAACAAGTATATTGGTATTATTCGCAAAATACAAAACTGAACAAGCTCTACTCAAAAATTTTCAAAAAAATGGTACATGAATTTGACATGTTCTACATGATAAAGAAAGAACAATATCCCTTAGCATAATTACAAGCCAAGTAACTGTAGTTACTAATATTACACCAAAAGACATTTTTTCAAAAAGCATTTGCAATAGATGGTCAAGATTCGACAAGAAAATTATATCTATAAACTAAGCAAATGCCGTTAAAATATACAGTCATGATATGGGCAGGGTTGATCTGTTTGATAAACTACAAGGATTATACTGCATCCGAATAGGAGCTAAAAAGTGGTATTTTTCTATTTTTAGATTTTGTCTAATAGGGCATGTGGTTATTATACATCATGCTGAATACATGTCTCTTTCAAAATTTTGCAAATGAATAGTAGTGCTTTTGCTAGTAGCAGCTAATGTCAAACGCGTCGAGAAACATGATCAAGAACATTTAAGCATTTGGCAATTAAAATACGATTAGACGATATAGACGAATAAAATTGAAAAGCAGTGCGTCATGAGAAATATAGTAAATCTACGATATACAAATGTGTAAAAATAGAATAACCCTGTATAATATGGAGTTACATCTAGCTAATTTTTGAAATATCATATGTCAACCATTGTAATACTTATACATACATTTCAATAGTATAAGGTTTGCATATATTAATTTTTGAGATACAGATATTATTACCAACGTATTATATCATATGGTTAAAAAACAACTTCCATTAACAAACTATGAATTTAAATTATTGTAAATGCTAACTAGTAGCATTCTTATACTGGAATGTGGATTTCATACCATTATAAGCAGCATTAATGGGTTAATAAAATATCCTTAAAATTTAATAAAAAAAATAATCTAAGTAATAATACTCTTAAGTATCCATTTATTCCAATGGCACTTACTTGTACAAGATACAGTATGGAAAACAAGTTCCTATTATAGTTGATGAAAACTATATATCAAAGCGATTAGTAATTTAGAAAGGTTTGTTACATAAGTTGAGATCCTTAAGAAGGCAACGTTGTATGATAATTATCGAGATGTTCTCAGTGTTCATTTATAGTGTCATAAAAACTGTGTTACGTTAACTTTTTGAAGTAGTGATTCTGCATTAATTTGCAAGTACCTTAATTAGGCGCCTCCTAAAGACGCTAATCTAAACCCTTGTTATGTTATTCTCAAATTATACAAGCTAACAAGTTCAATAAGTATGTATTAAAACGTCCTATAAAATTATGCAACTGTTTTGCACAATAGGAATACGTGGAATATATTCTAAAACGGCATTTATAAATTCTCTGAAATACTTCGTAAAACAACTTCGCTAAAGTCGTTGAAACAAGTTTGCTATTTGCAAAAGTGTATTCTATGAAACATGTTCGAAACAACTGGTTTGTATAAAAAGTTTTAATGGTTAGTACTGAGAAAACCTACTTCATTTTATTTGCATGTGTTCGGCCGCTCAACTTTTATGGGTAGTAAAATCGTCCCCTAAATAATTCATTCTAGGTATCCCCGTAGCATGGATTGATAATAATACATGCCTCTATTCATTTCTATAAGTCAGGTAACTGGTTTCCTTTGGAAGTATGCAAGGTTGCATACTCTGCCTACTCGTTTGTATGTTTTAAAATACATTTTGCTATCCCATGCAAACAAAATTCAATAGAATTAATTAGCGCGTTTTGCCTTCTGTATTGCTTGCATTCTAGGAATATTTCGCCATTGTTGTCTGGAATATATTTTTACTTGCGCTCGCAGAATATTTCACACCAATATCGATGGGAATGGTTTTTCGTTATTTTCCCCGTAGTTATCAAGTTGTTTGAATACACGTTGAACATTAGAAAGGCCCTCTTATTTATTCAACTATTCTCTTACATATTCGATTTTAATCCTATAACGTCCTTTGGGTATTGTAAATCGCGATTTTAAAATGTGTTGTTCGACAGTGTGCTCGTATAGTTGTTGTTTGATCCAGCACACAGCCGTAGACGAGTGCAGCCTGCATTTCCTCATCCTAAGATGTTATCAGAGATGCCGATAGCTGAAGGTACAGTTTTCTTTGCTTTACTTGTGTTACTGTTTTGGAAGATACACTTTTTTGGTTCATTCTGCAATAAATTGCAGACTGTATGTTACCAAATTCACGTTCACGAACAATTATGCAATTATTCTTAAAGTTACAACTAGTTAACCCAAAGCTTGCGTTAGAGCACTTTTTACTGTTACTTTTTCTGTGTACATTAATGTTAACATCAACAACTTGCTCTTTAATATTTAATTACGTTATTAAAAATTTAATGTTACGTTCTTAAATCTTACGAGGTGTACTTCCCAAAGCAAGTAAAAATTATTGCAAATATTACTGCATTATTTCTTGTACATATTGCTGTACTATTTCTTGTGTATATATTTAAGGTTGGAAGGACTATGTAAGTATATGGTATTTAGATTATAAGATTCTATTCTTGATATTTTCAAAGGTTTAGTTTTATACTGTATTACACGTAAATTGACGCTTTGTTTACATCACGTTATAACACGATTATGTAACTGTGTGTTTTGACTTCTGTAAATATAATTTTTTGCTGAGGTTTCTAATTTTTCTACCTGCATCACCCACCCCACTCTACGACATTAAGCTAGACCAAAATCTAACTCTTTTGGATTTTGATTCTACCATTCTGTCCCTGTTTTGCTGTGGTATTCGGTGTAGGCAATTTTCATTACTTTTTTGTCTGCGCGGAATACCGTAACGACTGGAACCCAAAATGGTCACAGACGTACAGGCTAGCTTGAATCATAAGGTAGGAATTGAGAGTTAAAAACCTATAACAATAGTTAATAACAGTATAAAGTGATTACGATGAATATCAGCTCCGTGGTACACAGGGCATGATGATGATTAAGTAGAACAGGTACATAAGAAGTTAAAAATGGTGATAATTGTTACAAAGAAACTTCAATTATTATGGGTAATTAAAAGGTTGTGGAAAGTGACAATAGAAGGGTAATATTATAGAATCGTATGACATCAAAATGGAACAGTAAGAAAAATAAGTTTAATATAATGTTGCATTAGGTTCAGGTTAGTTATTAGATATACAGATGTAATCAAAGTATATACTCTCTAAAACTCTAGCTATCAAATACAAAAGCTATCTAGATGCCAATGTCTATAGTGATCATAACGTGGTGGTTATGAGTAACCGGCTAAAGAAAACTGATAGATTTAGACAAGCTAAATACATCAGGATTTTATATTGGTATAGAATAGAAAAAGAAAATAAATAAATGACCACTTAAAAAAACAACACATCCATATGAATATCGACAGATCTGAAATTGGATTTATGAAAAACTAGTTACAAATGAGTTGAAGACAGAAAAGAGTAGGCAGGAAGGAATGTGCCCTCTTAATGAAATTACAGGTCTATAACTGTAAAACAGTGCTGATACACTGAGTGAAGCATAAAAATATGAAATTAAGGAATGCAATTGAGCTTATACATTAATAGACATAAAATAATGGAGAAGGGATATATAAAAATGAACAAAACTACTAAATGTGCATGGTCTAGAGTTCTTGACAAGTTGATTGGACCAATTCATACCTAATATAAGAAACTGAGCATATATCTATTAAGTTCCAAAACCAAAATATCCGCACATTGATTCTTGAATCAGAAGTTTTAACTAATAGTTAGACAAATAGAATTTAGACTTGATAAAAAATGTGCATATGATCAAATTAGTCCTACAACAGGGATAGACAGGAATATATTTCACCGCTTCCAATATACAATTTAATAAATGAAGAAAGCCAAAGAAAGATTTACAATTTTGAAGTATGAATTCATATACAGTAGAACATAATTTAAATGACTTGATAATCAAACTACATAGCAATTTTAACACAAAATGACAGCAATGTAGAAATAGCATTCGATAGTATTGATAAGATATTTAATTGGATTGTTAAATGAAAATTAATAAAAGCAAAGGTAAAATAACAAAAAGTTAAAAATACAAATAGAAACGAAATTATGGTCAGCATAAGCAATGATAACAACATGGTGTAGACTACAATGATTTCAACAGGGTACTTTTAGAGATTAATTATATTAGGCACCTCTATGCAAATAGGAGGGCTAAGTTGACTAAAATAATTTGAAAATGTACTGAAGATATTATAGTGTAGATAAATACAGATGGCAAATAATCAAAATGAAATAAAAGTTGGCTATAACAAATTAAAAATCAATATTTTATGGACTAAAAATTATATAAAATTAAATATCAGACATGGTGCCTTCTCTTTTTTTCTGTACCATTGGCACAATTTTGAGTCAATTGTTTGAATTTTTATCACATCTAAAATAAGCTAATTTCATCTAGAAGGGGCTTCATTTTTGAATGTCACATTTTCAATTTTTATAAGCTCTAGCTACATGTACGTTACAACAGCTACGTTGCAGAATCAAATTTGTGACACAACTTGTATGCTCTTAGTTTATATTAATTTGAGATAGATAAATTTTTTAGTAATAGCCCTAAACGAATTCAATATTTGATTGGTATTAGATTTTCCCTTGTTTAAATGATCCTAAAAGTCTTGCACAGTAATATAACTATATCATGTGGTCAACAATTGTCCAGTTTTCTAGAAGTACATAATTTCTATAGGTCTGTATATATTTGCCCAAGCAAGGCCAAAGAGTATTATGATAGTTACTATATGATATCAGATGGACCTACAGTTGTCCAACAATACGCCTACTTACATCCTATGAATCCTATTACTAATATAAACTAATATAAATGTAATTGAAAGTTAGGTTGATGTATGGTTATGTACATGATTTAGATTTGTAAATTTTCCAATTGTCGTCATCGGTCTAGGTGTTGTAATTGGCAAATACACGGTCCTAGAAAGGCTAAGATACAGGTTCAAGTCCTGTCCAAGACCTTATATTTTCTATCTTTCAATTACTAGCTCGATTTAAAATAATCGTTTGGGCTTTGCATAAAAGTCTAAGTTATTATTTCATCTTATTAACTGTAATACGTTAGTGTTTATCAACTTATCTTGTGTAAATAACTACCTAATTTATATATATATATATATATATATATATATTGCTGCGTTAAGCCCCATTAAAAGAGTGCTGTAACATGTCTGCACGTTGGAGTGTCGCTAAAAGAGTGCTGGGACATGGTACAAAATTGGAAATTTGAAATTATTATCTTACCTTCCTATTATTACTTTGCATGGTTAGCTCAACGGAAATTTTTGCTGTGGAAGTTACTAAATGAAATTAAACACCGCAATCTCGAGAAACATCTATACATTCAAAAACATTATTCTTTCATACAAAACAGTTTAGACCAATTTGCAGTTTCAGTTCATACACACAATAATTCCTATGAGTTACTTAATTATTAAAATATTCCTTCCCTAACCTGTGTTAAAAAGTACAAATCTTCTTTAATTAATACATTGATAATTCACCTATTTTTTATTACCACATTCGTGAATGTGATTGACCAATAACTGTTACGGATAATTTATTAAAGGTCAAGATGCTGCAAACTCTGACTTTAAAATTTCCGGAATTATCTGCTCACCAAAAAATATTATAGAATTAAGAACTTACTCCAGCTTACTAATATACAAATATTTTTATCAGTTACAAACAAAGAAATCTAAAATTTATACTTGCAGATCATATAGCACTTATTATCATCTCATCTCCAACATAATTAATGATTTTAAATACTTTCTGATTACATTTTTAAATTGACGTTAAAATCCCATTGTACAAGATTATCTATATTCTTTTAAATCTCCATTTACAATATTAAGTTTCAAAGTACATCTTCTATTTTTAATTAATTAACTAGCATATTCTTTTGCATCAAGATTATCTATGTTGAAGATTATTCAATCCTCGCAGTGTTTTACAAAATAATCATGTTCTATATTTATGCAGAGTTATGTTCTAAGAATTAATCCTTCACTCAAAGTTACATCTTGAAAACTCTTAAAATGAAGTTAAATGATCTACACACGGAAGCACATAATTATTTTATGCTTTGCAAATGCAAAAAAATTTGCATGGATTTGTATTCTTGACAATTGTACAGATGCATAAGAGATATCTTAAATCTAAGTTTTTTCTAGTACTTATAATTAATGAGGGTTTTTGTTCTTGTGCTTTATGGATTGATATCGTTTTTACGCGGATATTTTACACACAGAAAAATAATTAAAACTCACAGTTGCTTTGCATCTTAATAGAGTAAGCGCTTTAAGGTATGCTTAACAAGAATGAATATTTTATTTTAAATTCTATACACACGAAAAAATAATTAAAGCTCGTGATTGCTATCTTTACGGTTTTGCAAATACAAAAAGATTGATGTCTTTTTTACATGGATGCGTTATATGGTTCTGTATTTAAAATGAAAACTTGTTTTTATTAACTATAAAAGGTTTATTTACCCACACGGCGTAAAGTTTATATTCGTTTCCCGATTTTTCTCATTCTGCACGTGATTTTTAATTACATAATTAATAAGGGCTTCTTTTTATGTTTTGTATTGACGCGAATGAAATGAATGACTTTGTATTTTAACGATATCGAAATACGCTTATATTATACACGGTGGAGAAAAGGTAAATATTATAAAATTTTGATTTTTCCCGTTTCCTTCTCTTTGGGTGGGCTTGTTTATAGATTTGGGTTTCAATGACCTAGCGTGACCTCAATATATGTGTATATTGACGTGATAAGGGGTCACAAGGGATCATTGAAACCCTAATTCTTCAAAGAAATCCCACTAAAATATAAAAGAATCCTGAAAAAACGGAAATTTCCGTAAATTTATGGTTACGCCCTGTAAAATACAAGCGTACTTTTATTCATTGAAGTACAAGTAAAAAATCAAATTTGCCTTGTATAAATAATCAACCTGTATGATATAAGCATATTGTAAATTCATAGCAAGTAACGTATGTTGTATATGTAAAAATAATTAATTATAAGATACCGTAAAACGCATTTAAATGCGAATGCAAATCGATCCTTTTAAGATACATACAAAGTTATTTAATTTCACCTATTAATTATCAATATATTTTGATAAAAATGCTTTTCATTTGCTGTAAATAGCATAGAATAATACTAGCTTTACGCATTTGGCATAAAAAACTATAATCTTGTTTAAAAAACCCAATTCTAACATTAATAGTTGTATTAAAAACACGTTTTGATGTTAAAAGCAAATATTTTCTATAAAATGCAACCCCTTTTGCATTAAAAAGCGACTAAAGTTTAGATTAATTGCCCTGTGGATTACATAAATTTATTTTAAATAGAGAATTTTCTTGAATAGACGAGATTGGGAAAATGTTATTTTGATTTAAGTCGCGAGCTTTTGCTTTGCGAAGATAATATTTGAATTATGCACTACGCATACTGTAATTTAATAATTACGATGGTACAATGAATATAGAAGTGATGTTTTAAACGCAAATTACATAAAAAAAATGCAATTATTAATTACAATAGAGGGAAAATTTTTTCAATATAACGCTATTTTAAAAATTTTATTAAATAATCGAAAGGAAGATCTAAGCAAAATGTACTTTGATAACTGCTGTTTGAAAGGAGGATTTTAAATATGGAAAATCTTGTAAGCTGATTTGATGTCAATTTAAAATAATAAGACATTTAATCACGAGGAGCGTTTTTATGGATTCTGCAAGTATTACTTTTAGATTTATTTTTAACTGATATTGGAGTATTTGTATTTAATTTAAGGTAGAATAATAAGTGTGCATCATATGATTTTTTTTTGTGAGAATTTTTTGCCAGGAAAGTTTGTGTTTAGAGTTTGAAATACTCTGACCTTTTAATAGATTACCTGTCAAGGATTTTTTGGCCAAAACAAATCTTACAGGCATGGGAATAATCATGACCAGTTAAACCATCCATAAAAGAGGAAATTTAGTTCTGTAAATTTAAAATAAGGTAAAGAACATTTTTTTAGAAATTATTTTATGTTTGAAAGAAACGATGTTGTAAAAGTTCTATATGCTTTTATATGAGAGAAAATATTTCATACTGTATAAATACTTTGTGATATTGCTGTCTTTGATTTCATTTTTAAAACTCCATCAATTCCGTTGAGCTAACCAGGCAAAGTTAAAAGGAACGTAAGTGAACAATTTCAAGTTTCACAAATTGCCGTATCTGCATCACAGTACTCTTTTAGCATTGCAACAAAGCGCGGCATTACCACAACACTCTTTTAGTGATGCTCTCAACGCGGCCTTATCACAGCAATATATATACAGGGTGTCAAATTTAACGTTTTGAGAAATAGTCTTTTTTGTGTATCTCTTTCTAGTTCTAAAATTTTAAAATGTTTAAAATCGATTTTGTGATCTAAATCAATTGAGTGTCTTGATAAAGCACAAGAATTTGGTTTGATACTAATGTTGCTTTTGTGTTGGGTTATGTGTTGTTTTAAAAATTGTGACGTTTGTCCAATGTAAGGGTTACCACAATCTATACAATTAATTTGATATACAAGGTTTCTTTGAAATAAATCCAGTGTTTTATATTTAAATTTTGAAAAAATGCTTCCTAATGTTAAAATGTTTTTTAAGCGTATTTGAAATTGTAATTTTTAAATACTGGAATTAATTTATGAGTTAGTTGGTCATCTATATTTGGTAATGTTTTATATAGCTGTAAAGTTCTGTTATTTCTGTTAGTTGTATTATTGTTATCTATATTACTATCGTTATTGTCTATATCAATGTACTTTTTGAGTTATATAATAATTTTGTTATCAGGTGTATAAGATAGTTGTTATGTTTTAAAATATTTGAAAGTTCTTTGATGTTCATATTACGAAAAGGGGGATGGGATATCTTTTCTATTCAATCTTTTAATCCTAAAATAAAATTTAATTTTGTTTTAAATGGTTGATAAGAATAATAATTTAAATATCTGTTTGAATGTGTAGGCTTTTGATACCAATCTAAAATAATTTCATTTGTATCATTTCTAATTAATAAAGCGTCTAGGAATGGTACAGAGTTATTCGATTGTTTCTATTGTAAATTGATTGTGGGTATTGTATTTATTAAAAATGTTAAGAGTTTCATCTACTTTATCTTCTGGAATAGCTGTCACTATATCATCAAGAAATTTCTTAATAAATGACGGATTAAATGGAAATTGCGGAACAATAGAATTCAACAGTTCATTCATAACTATTTGAGCAATAATGGGACTGAGATTTGACCTTATCGGACATCCAAAAATTTGTAGATAAAATTTATTGTTGAAGGAACAATAACAATTGTCAAATAGAAATTCAATTGTTAATAAAAACATTGTTTTTGATAATTTACAATTTGGTTCAATTTCAGTTCAAATTTTACTAATGTTATCAATAACCAAATTTTTAGATATTTGTAGAAAGGAAAACGTCTAAACTGACTAATACATAATTTTTTGCTAAACGAAAATTATTTATTTGTTCGGAAAATTCAAAAGAATCTTTTATATTAAAATCGTTTTTACGGACGGATTTTTTTTAGAAATTTTTAATGAATTTCGAAAGTTTTTCAGTGGCAGCATTATTTGTGGCAACAATAGGACGGTATGGACAATCAGCTTTATGTATTTTAGGTAGACCATAAAGTTTAGGGAGTGTGCTACTATAATTGTTAAATGATTTTGCTTCTAAACTGTAAATCATTTAATGTATAACCTCGCCTTGTAAGTCACTTATAAATTCATGATATGTTAGCCTAGTTAATTGTAAAATTTTAGAAAGCCTGCAATCAAGAATTTGAATTTAATGCCAAAATTTAGGTTTAAAAAAGGGTTTACTTTCCTAAAGCTGACCTCAAGCCCATTAATAATATATCATCATATTTGTGCAAGATCATTATCTCTAAACTGTATATATATATATATATATATATATATATATAAGAGAGAGAGAGAGAGAGAGAAAGAGAGAGAGAAAGAGACGCATGTATGCATGCACGCACGCTAGCGCACATGCACGCACGCTAGCGCACATGCACGCACACATCAGTTAATAAGATGAAATATATGCCTTTTATATGAACTTTTGTTATTATTACAAATTGAGGTAGTAATTGAAAAAAGGAAAATATAAGGTCTCTACAAAACAAGATTCAAATATGTAATTTTCAGTTTTATACTTGGAAGTGCTAACCAATTGAGTCATCGAGAGAGTTAATACAATTGGAAAAATAAACAAATTTAAATCATGAACCTAACTTTCAATGATGTTTGGCTTTTTTGCTAAACATTTCAGACAGTATCAATCTTTTTTATCAAATAAAGATAGTAAGTAAATTCATGATAAAACCAGCTATTAATATTTTATACATATATGGTAATGGCACAAGACAAATCGATTTTTATTACAGAATATTATCTAATACGATGAAATTATAATTTAAGTTAATAAGATGAAAACTTAGGTTATAATTTCATCTTATTGACAGGCATTTCACTTTAAGAAGATTCCGATGCCACTTGACAGATTTCGCAGAAATGTTATCAGTGGTATAATTGAATTATTATGATGATTGCTAAAAGTACGAGTTTTATAAATATTTTCATATACAAAGGTGAATTTTTTATTAGTTCCAGATCAGAGCAGAGTAATGACAGAATTTAGTAACATAAGTTATGCTATGCTAATAGTATAAATGAAGGATAATGGCATTGTAGTCGATCACAAAACTTGACACCACATACTTGAAAACTGCAATACCTAATTGTCTATAATGAACTCTTCCATATTGATTTTTGTTTTGCGGGCATAATGACGTTGGGTTCTTTTTAAAGTGACGCCTTGAGCACCTATTTTCCTCTTAAAATTTAATAAAAATGAGTTTAGTAATTTCAATTTATTCTAATGCCATTGTCTTGTATAAGATATAATAAGGTAGAACGGTAGAACAAATCCTTACCATAATTGATTAAGAATTATACCAAAAGACTGGTTCTTTGAAAAATACTATATAAATGATGAACTTTAAAGGGCAATTTTATAAAACATGCAATGAATAATTTTAAAGCACTAATATAATATGAATTAGAATGAAAAGGTAACTATAAATATTTTTAATTTATATTACCTTTTGTTTCTTTGTTGCATTAGATGGTTCATCAATATCCGTGTCAGATACTCCTTTTTCATGTGCGATGGGTTTGGCTGGAGTTTCATTTTCAGTGTCCTTGGCTTTGGTGGTTTCCTTGTTAACCATCTCCTTGTCTTCAGAAAATGTCAATGAAGTACTGTTATCGACATCTTCATTAGTAGATGTCAATGCACTTTCCTTGCTAACCATCTCCTTGTCGTCAGAAGATGTCAATGAAGAACTGCAATCGACATCTTCATTAGATGTCAATGCGCTTTCCTTGCTAACCATCTCCTTGTCTTCAGATGTCAATGAAGTACTGTTATCGACATCTTCATTAGTAGATGTCAATGCACTTTTCTTGCTAACCATTTCCTTGTCTTCAGAAGATATCAATGAAGTACTGCTATCGACAACTTCATTAGAAGATGTCAATGCGCTTTCCTTGTTAACCATCTCCTTGTCTTCAGATGTCAATAAAGTACTATTATCGACATTTTCATTAGTAGATATGTATGCACTTTCCTTGCTAACCATCTCCTTGTCTTCAGAAGCTGTCACTGCAGTACTGCTATTGACAACTTCATTAGAAGATGTCAATGCGTTGTCCTTGTTAACCATCTCCTTATCTTCAGATGTCAATGAAGTACTGTTATCGACATATTCATTAGTAGATGTCAATGTACTTTCCTTGCTAACCATTTCCTTGTCTTCAGAAGATGTCAATGAAGTACTGCTATCGACAACTTCATTAGAAGATGTCAATGCGTTGTCCTTGTTAACCAATTCCTTGTCTTCAGATGTCAATGAAGTACTGTTATCGGCATCTTCATTAGTAGATGTCAATGCACTTTCCTTGCTAACCATCTCCTTGTCGTCAGAAGATGTGAATGAAGTACTGCAATCGACATCTTCATTAGAAGATGTCAATGCGTCGTCCTTGTTAACCATCTCCTTGTCTTCAGATGTCAATGAAGTACTGTTATCGACATCTTCATTAGTAGGTGTCAATGCACTTTCCTTGTTAACCATCTCCTTGTCTTCGGACAATGTCAATGAAGTACTGCTATCGGTATTATGTGGTCTTATCTTTAGTGGGAAATCTTTCATTCTAGTTAATAGAACCTTGCATGGCTGCATGAAGGATTTGTCAATTTTTGGCTTAGAAGCATTCATTTCAGCAAATGTAGCATCAACTTTCGGTTCCAACTCCATACGATCGTCCGATTTGAAACATTCCTCTGACGTACCTTCTTTTACTAATTTGGCTGCTTCTTCTGCTAGTCTAGCAGCTTTTAAATGTCCATATTCTTCATCAGGTAAATCAAACTGAACTTTATGGTTTGGAAATGGTATATCCTCCATGGCATCTAGACGTCCTAAATTATACAGTGTTTCTAGTTTTCTCCATAATACATGTGAAGTAACATTTACGCCAGTCTTTTCTCTAAATTTGAGTAAAGCACAAAACATGTGGAAATGTTTATTTATTCCTATAACATTAATTATAAAAAAAGTAAGATCGAGAAGAATAAACTTACCCACTGGCTTGTGTCCCAGAAAAGATTCAAAGAAAATAACTTCATTTTCAACAGTCCACTCGATGTCGTCTACTTCTGGTTCTGCCATCTTAGAAAAATTTGCAAAGCGCCGACACGTCAATTCGTTCCAATAAAGCCGGCGGAAAGAAAGTGAATGAACAGTTCTTGCAATTTTTAAACCAACACCCTCATCAATTTCAGGATGTCATATATTGGCACCATTGTCACTATAAAAATCCTAACTACAATGACGCTATTGGTACAATAGAGAGAGACTGCAAATATTTAGTAAGTGTGGATTGTTAATTTTTAAAATGTAATTTTTAGAATAAATTTATATTAATAAAATTGCAGTCTAAATTATTTAACTTAATAATTTGAACCAGTGAGCATATTTTAAATATAGTTCGCGTTTTAAACCTCGACTTATTTTACTAATTATTTTACTTGGGTGAATAGTTCGTACTGAATTTATTCAGTCAAGTGAATAGTTCAAAGTGAATAGTTCAAAATGAATTATAGACAGAAAGGAATTAAAATACCTTTGGTCTTGTGATGATGCTTGGATTCATTCGGTATTCGGTACGGTAACTTAACGAGTTTTTAAACTGAATTATAGGAATTGTAAATGTAAATACTTAATAAATAGTACCTATATTATTCACTTTCAGTATGTCGGCAAAAACTGTAGTTAGTTATATTCTTATATCTGTTATTAGTATATGAACTTGGTATACAATCAATTTGATAAGCAATCCAAGAGCATTTCAATTAAATAATTTAAGTCAGATTTAAAAAGAGACGTATAGTAGAGGTGTTAAATATTCTGCGAATGCAAATAAAGGGGGTAAAATTCTCAAGGACCATTCGGTTTGGTTACCTACATACTAATTAATAAATTTTTCGGAAGAATGCATAATAATTGGAGTCAGTAAGTGGTAGCTTAAAGGCAGCTTATTTCTATTCTATTCTATTTATATCCATAAATTTTTAAAAGATAAATAGTGAAATACTAAGAATAAGAAGTTCAATTGTATACATAATTGTGTTTAAATTAGCCTGTATTTAGACTTGCACTTCAGTTGTTTGAGTTCTTTTAGTTGTCTATATTTACTAAAGTTCTTTCTGCGGATTAGTTGAGATTTTATTCTGATTTTTGATACATTGTTTTCTGTTTTTATTGTCGTTATAGTGTTATTGTTTTGTTGGCTGTGTATTATAGAGTTTCATATTTATTGTCGTTATATAGTGTTATTGTTATATTAAATCAATAATTGCAATACTGCATCCTAAAAATTATAAGATGTCTTCGCGGCGAAGAAGTAGTGCCATGTGGAACCATTTTCACGAAATTGAAATTGGTAAAAAAGCAAAATGCCTTTATTGCTTGCAGCTTCTCAGCTCATTAAGTGGCTCGTTCAATAATTTATCCAGACATCTTAAATCAAAACATCCAACTGTTGCAATAAATAATTGTGAGTCTGCATCTCGTCAATGTAATCCTCCTGAGAGGGAAGTTTCTGGTGAAGAAACCCATGCTTAAACAGCTGAAGTTATTGTTCAGCAAACACAGGAGGGGGCTAGTGGTTTTCATGAACAATCAAATATGAATTTTGAAAACCCCATACCAACGTTAACTTTAAAAAAAAAACGAGTAACGCAAACTATAGTTCTCCATTATATGTCAACTTCAAAACCGGTAAGCGCCTTAAAGCAAAAACAAATTGACGATCAATTAATAACAATGATTGTGAAAGAATACAAGCCGTTTTCACTAGTAGAAGATGCAGAATTTAAAAAATTTGTATCAATGCTGAATCCTGATTACAAACTTCCATCGAGAAAAACAATTTCGACCCATCTTATTCCCAATCTTTATCTCAAGTGCAAAGGAAATGTGCGTGAAAAGTTAGAACACCGTATAGCAGTTTATCTTACTATAGATGGCTGGACTTCAGTAAAGAATCAAAATTTCATGACGATAACTGCACATTTTGTTAATTTCCACGCTGAATTAATCTCGGTACTATTAAAATGTGTCGAATTTGAAGAGCGATACACAGGAATCCTGTTATCCGAAAGGCTAAAAAGAGTAATGGGCAAGTGGGGTTTGGAAAATAAAATTGCCGCGTGTGTTAGTGATAATGCTGCTAACATTCCCGCCGCAGTTCAAAAATGTCAGTGGCGTCAGTTGGGTTGTTTTGCTCATTCAATAAATTTAATAGTTCAGAAAGCTATACGGGAAAAGGCAGTTGCATACATAATTCTGAAGCTTAAATCTATAGTGGAACATTTTAAAAGAAGACCGCATGCACTTGCTAACTTGCATGCTACTCATAAACAATCGGCTTTACTGAATTAAAATTAAAGCAAGATGTCTCTACTAGGTGGAACTCCACTATAGACATGCTGTGCAGATGTTTAAAAATAAAAGATGCATTAGTTTCTACCAGTACTCTTTTGGACGGTAATTTTGTAAATATGATGCAATCAGAATGAAGAATTATTGAAAAATTAATAGAAGTTTTCCAAATATTCAAGTTGGTAACTGAAGAAGTGTCATCCGAAAAAACAGTCACCGGGTCTAAAATAATGGTTTTCATTAAATCAATTAACGCGCGCATTGTTATATTTTTTGCGACTTTCTGCAACCGAATTACAAGAAGAGATAAAGGATGTAGTACAATATATAAGGAACGATATTTTAACCCGTTTTAAGCATATTGAGGATAATGAACTTATGGTTCGGTGCACCATTCTAGATCCTCGTTCTAAACAGCTCGGATTTGAAGATACAAAAAAGATGATGTGGCTGTAGCAAATTTAATACGCAAATTGGGAACGAGGAATATCACTATTCACCAACAGCCGCTAGCATCAGAAACATACCCCTCGGTGTCTTCTTTGTTGTGGCAAGATTTTGATATGTCAATTAAAAAAACTTACTGCTACAGAAAACCACGAGGCAGCAAAAATAGTGGAAGTAGATAAATACTTAAACAAGCCGCTTTTACCCAGAACAGAAGACCATTTAAAATGGTGGTTCGATAAAAAAAAGGTGTCTCCGCGACTTTTTGAAATTGCACATAAGGACTCTGCATCTTGGGAACGTCAGTACCTTGCGAAAGAATATTTTCAAAGGACGGGCAAGTAATATCTAAGAGAAAAACTCGATTAATATCTTCAAATTTGTCAAAAATTGTGTTTAAATTATAATTTATAATAAGCATGAAAGGATGATATAACCGTAAATATGTAATTATTTTATTTCTAGATGTAATTGCATTTCATTTTTAAAACATTGTTACACTTAAAATTACTATTCATTGTGTGCCGTTTTATTGCGATACTAATATTTATTTACAATCAAGTTATTGAAATAATCACCCTTTAACTATTAAATAAACGTTATATCTTTTGCTGAATAGTAGGTCACTTTTATTTCATTTAGGGATCTATAATTTGTATAACAACTAACAAAAACCACTCACTTTAAAAGTAGTTCCATTTATTCGAAATTGTTTCTTGATTAATCCTATACAACAGTAGGCTAATCATAAAGTCATAATAAAGTTCTTGGGATTTTAGTTATGTTGAAAGTGAAACATAGTGTACAATTGATAGTTTCTTCTAACTCAAACTATTCAGTATTCACTTTCAACTATTTACTTCATGGTTTATATTCAGATTCGTCCTTCACAGTTCTTGCAGGTAAAGGATAGAATGTTGTCCGTATCCCCTGACCTTTAATACGACATCAGTTCACTAGTACGCTTCTTTTATTCTGTAGTTCGTATTAAATTATTCTATCAGAACCCAACGAATTAGTTCGTTCGGGGATAGGTCGCAATAGTTTATTTCAACCTATTCGTTCATGAATTACCCATCTACAACACGCACGGAATAATAGCCACCAATAGTCAAGACCTCTAGAGGTTAATAAAACTAAAATATTTTTGATTCTATCAAGTTAATTTTTATTTCTTCATTGTGAAACTGGATTTGCTATTTGCGGATGAAAAAGGTTGTCTTTTACTAAGAAAACAACGATATTGTGATTTTCAGCAAAATATAAAACAGATTTCTGATACAATGTTGATGCTCGATACACAAATTTATTCTTTTAAAATTGAATAAAAGTACATAAATATTGATGTATATCTCGTAGGTAAGTATATACAACATGAACAGTCATGAAAATTTAATTTTAAGGTTTGCCGGATATTAAACAAACCTAGTTGATGTATGGAAATCCTTGAAATTGCAAGATTTAAAAACTGCGGACGATGTGTAATTTAAACTCAGAACTACTGTGAAGAACTACTTTGTAAAATCTAATTCTTAAGTCCATACAACAAATACATTGCGTGTTTTATTGCATTGTTATTCAAAATATTGGTTCTGCTTTGTGCAGCTGTAAAATACACGCTTGATGTGTTAGTTTTTGCTACGTGTTAACACTATGAGATGTGTGAAAGTAGCAAAACAAGTAACAACTTCAACAATAAATGCAAGTTCACATTAAATTTGAAAATTACTACACTTGACTATTGATAAGATAGAAGTAAATAACTGATCAAAATAAAATTTTGAAGACATTAAAAGTGCAATCCGAAAATGATCAATTATATCACAAATGAAAGGTGTGATTTTGCAGTCGCTGTTTTAAAGATGGAAGTGACCAAAGAGATTAACAAAGTATCTAAAAGTTTGTAATTTAACAATTTTATATATTATATTTTATATTTATATATATTTATTTATTAAACAGAAAGTTAAAGATATTTATTAATACACACTCAACTAAATGCATTGTTTTGGCCCTAGAATTTGCCCATACTTGAGGTATTACAGTCGCTAATGCTTCATGCTACATTGCCATACAGTTTTCTATAGATCTGCCATCCCTACTAATATGACGATTAAATAATATTTAGCGATACCCCAAACGATTCCTACAATTTAGAAAAATATGTTAGTCAGCTACAAAGTATACCACATTTTCTACTTACATTGCAACCAAATGTAGTTCACTTGTTAAAGATGCTACTTTAAATCTGATTTTGTTTATAATAAGCCATTCTGCTATTCCACTTTTCTTCCATGAAGTGTTTGGTATTTTTTGTTCTGTAATACTGTGATACGAAACATTATCCAAGACAATTACAGATGATACTTTTAAGTTCTTTAGTAGTTGATTTTCAAACATACCTAAAAAATTATCCTCATTCATCTCGCCGAGATGTTCTTGATTTTTTTTGTTGACGAACAAGACTAATTCACTGCCATCAATAAAACCATTTGCATGCCTGCACGCCACACTATGTACCTAAAATGCAGAATTACTTTTACATTTATTTTAAAATGTAAATCGTGCTAACCCCTTTTTCATCAAGTCTAGTACTTTTTACACTTTTCAAATTGGTGTTTTGTCAAGAGCGGCTTATAGAACCATTTTGAATGATCTATATTTCATAAAAAAAAACCAATTAATACAAGCTTTCCTGGTTTTTAAAAGTGAATGGTTTGTTGTTTTTAACTTCCTGCGACACAGCGGTTACCATGGACAGATTGATATTTAAAGTGGCTGTTACACGCTAAAATAGAATCAATGAACTACATATTGAAGTAAATAATTAAATTACCTCACCAACTACCGTCAAGGAAATAAATGGGTTGTTGTTATCTCTTTCTTGTTCAAAAACGCTATAAGTGGCTTCGCCCTACTTCCTATACGTAAATCACATATGGTTTATTCATCAAAAAAAAAAATAACTCTAGTCTGTCTTGAAAAGAACAATTTGAAAAGAAGGTAAGGATATCACAAAATGCTAACAAGAAAATACGCAACAGATTAATCACAACAAACAAAAACGATAATGAAAAGCTAACATAATAACCTATACAAGTAATATTTAAATGTCCAAAATGAAGGCGGAAACGTTGCACAATTTGCCAAACTAAAAGGGAAACTCTTTTCTCAGGTTAGAATTAAACGACAATATCAATTCAAGTGTGATGTAGTTTGTGAGGAAGTCTGTTTAGAAATTGCAAAGTCTATACCTAGTACATTTGTGTATAATAAATATATGATGTTCTCTCATTGAATGATTTGGATAAAATCTTAGCGGCACTAAGATAGAAAGTGTAACCTGTTTGTATAATATTTATACTATAATTATTGTTTCCGTTCCGAATGGAGCTGCACCTTGACGAAGTTCTAGATTACTAGAACGAGTGGAACGGCCAGTGTTCCAAAGTTCCAATGAGCTAAAGAGCGGAACCAAAGGCACAGATTATCTACCTGTTACAGATGCGAAGGCTTTGTGGGATCCTTTGAAGTTTGTCAGGCAAAATTTTATAACCTTGAACGCAATCCGCCATTACATGAGTTTTTTTTTGCAGGAAATTTAAATGTGAATAATAAAAATTTACTATAATATTTTTAACAGTAATCTAACCTCAATACTATTTTTGCATACCAGAATACACACAAACTAAGACGGCTAACACTATTGTTAGCAGTAAATAATTTTTAACAGTAACTACACAGTAATTTATCCTCAACATTTTTAGGTACACCATCGAAATACACGTTTGAGATCTGTGAATTTATCAATTTTATCAGTGCAGTAGGCGCTCTCATAACTTTCTATACCAATAGGTCAAACTCTTCTTGATACACACTATTTTGTTTATTTTTATACTGAATCGAAATTACAGATTATCCACCGGTGGATAATCTGTGTCAAAGTCTAAAATTAAATTTTCTAAGGTACCTACGTATACCTACACAGAATTGAAATGGTCCTGAATAACTATTTTCGTTGTGCCTTTTACTTGATGCTAGCATAAAAGATTTACCCTTTCTTCAGTTTAAAATGAATTTAAAAAGATTTTTGTTAGAAAATGCTTTTTATACTATATCTGAATTTTTAGCTTCTGTTATGGTTCTTTTAGGTCGTCCTTTAGATATTTATGATGCACTTTTCTATACTATTTTCTGTTGTGTTTATTTTAAATTATGTATATTGTTTGACGAAAATTCTAGGCTTCACCACACATTTTTATTTCAAACATTTATTTTGTTACGTATACCGGTATCAAGTTTTACTCATTATGTATGCCGAAGTGACACAATAATGAGTAAAACTGGTAAATGTTGCTAAGAATAAGTGTAACAAAACATAGGTTGTTTGAAATAAAAATTTGTGAGGAAGCTTAGAATTTACATCGATAAATATATATTAATTCACCCCACTTTGAGAAAAAAAATGACAATACCGTTCCTATTAAATTAGGTGTTTTGTAATATTTTGATAAATTTTGACAAATATCGAGACTAAATCCACCATAACATTTTCGTAAAAGGCATAAATTATTCGTAATATACTTTTTGTTTACTTTTTTATAATGAACAGAAATCTCAACTCAAAATTTTAAAATTCCAAAGATTCACACACGTACATTGAATTCCTAGATGAGCTTTTGAAGTTTGTCGAACATGAAGTCATACATATCCATGTATAATGTAGATTCTCATAATAATAAAACAAGTTTAAACTTCTTTCTAATTAACACAAACAATTACAAAAAGGTAAATTAAAATAATTTTACAAAAAAAAATCCGAAATATATCGATAATATCTATACATCATCATCATTAGATCTTCAGTCCTAAAACTGGTTAGACGTGTACCTTCGTTGTTTCCTATTCTGAACTAACCTACACATTTGGCTGAAATTCCCTCAGTCTGCATCTTTCACTATCGGCGTGCAATAGTCTGATGTAGGTCTATCTTTCTAAAAAAAATCTGCTCTAACAAGAGCTTGATTGACATTTTGTTCTTAAGTCTTTTATTTTGCCCTAATTTTTTGTTTACTTGGTGTATCTGATGATAATATTGCTGATGTTTGGACCCAATAGAAGAAGGTGGAACCTTGCAGGATATATTGTCTAAAAGTAAGAAACTGTTGTAGTTGTGTATAACTCATATAGATTAATTTTCAACTATTTAACTAGTGTGATTTGAAAACAAATGATTGCCTTAATGGAAGGAACATAAAGATCTTCTATAGCCAGAAGATTGCAACCTAATCAGATTAATAATAACAAAATTATGACAAGTTAAAGGTGCCATAACTTGTAGATTGTACATTTTAAAGAAATTAACTAATAAAAGACAAAATTGATATTTTTAAATTGCTTTAACTCTTTTGTCATTAATCCAATTAGATTGAAATTTTTTGGGACTATGAAAATTTGTAATGTATGTAAGTTGTATATGAGAATTACAAAAAAATAGCACTATCATTAAAATCGAAATTACTTGATGTTGACGGTACAGATATGTGTGCATAAAAGGAAGTAACTTCATTTGGAAATATATTTTGGAATCTTCTATAGTATTAATTGTAATATCTGAAATATAACATAATAAGTTAGAGGCAAAAACAAAGAACATGTTAGTTGTTACCAGATAATATTACTATTTTTTTGTGGTTTATGTTCAAATTGATCGGGTACTTGTTTACCAAACAGTAGGAATTGCCTTAATAGATTTTTTTGCGAACTTTAGTGATTTTCGAGAAATATTTTTCTAGAAAATGTTTCTCACACAGTTTATAATTTTTATACAGCTTGTCCGAATCCATTGCCAGTAAATCGTTCTGATTACATGCCGCTAACCATTCCTGACATCTGTGGAAGTAGAAATATTGCAATGAGAAACTAAAAGCACAGATTACCCAAGACAAGCTATGCTGTAGGCACAGATTATCCTATATTAAAGGTAAATCAGTGTAGGTACTCACCTTACTCGATCCATTATTGGGAATTGGAACATAGAGATATTGCTTGAAAATTTTATAGAACCCTTCTAAAAGCACAAAATGTGCGATTTTTTTATTCTTTCCGTACATATTCATTGTTAAACGCAACAAAATAATACAATACGAATCGAAATAAAAAGTTAGGTTACCCAAAAGAAAATTTTAAGTTGATTACAGAGACAACTAAATATAGGAGACGATTTGTGCAATTGGAACATATTAGGACCGCATTCCTGTAGCGCATTGCGCATTGCGGTGGTTTCTTTAACTACGTGACAAGATTCACAACGACATACGCCTTTAATCTATCTCTGTCTTACTTACACAAAACTGTTGGATAGAATAAAAGTTTAAAATTGGGCATGTTATTCGTGTTTTGTTTTGTAAAATGCAAATTTATTTATTGTGTTTGTGAAATGTAAATTTTTGTTAATATCCCAATGTAATTTGAATAAAGTAAAATCTTAAATTGAAACGCTAAAAGACATTTGTTCGATGAAACGTGTATGTAGATATGCACGTTACCATGATATGTATATATTATAATGTTACATTTTTAGGTTATAATATTTGTGTTTAATATCAGATACAAGTATTTAATATAAAATGGAAAGTCATGCATCTATAGGAAAATTAACTTATGGCTGCGCTGCAAAGAACTGTAGGAATGTATACTATACAAAAATTATTAATGAAAACTACAAGAACAGAAGTTTTTTTCGGTTTCCTGAAAAGGATCTATGCCGTAGAAAACAGTGGTTTACGATTACGAGTTTAAATAAGAAAATATTGTAGCAATTTGTATAGAGATAAACAACAAACCTTAAATCGAATTAGGTATGATAAGAAATAATTGCAAATAATTAAACATAAATAACATTATTCTGTAAATAATTATGTGAATGCAATACTGATGTCATTTAATAATTTTCTTCATATTTACTGTCTACGTGATTGTTAATGGTGTATTTAAAACAAAATAAAAATTTTCACTGTAGCCCACAATTATTTTCTATGCTTATAGAAATCAATATAAGATTATAAAGACAATTATAAGAATATAGAATTTAAATTTTCCCGCCAACGGTATTTGTTACTCTTCTAACCACGGGGGGCAGTACTGTAAGTGTACTTAAATTCGAACCTGTATTTGAGTACTCTCCTTTTGATTCTCTATGGTTGATTAACAAAACCACTTATTTGGAGCATGCGCAAAGAAAAACAATTAAACGGGAAACGCTAGCCTTCACATTTGTAAGAGGTGGATAACCTGTGCCAAAGGTTTTTCAAATTGGTGGGGTGAATGACAAGGCAAAGCACCAACTATGCGTTTAAGAAGAAAAGTAAATTAAAGATGGCGGGCATGGAGCAAATTTTAAATATTTAAAAACTACCGTTTTAAATTAAATACAGTCACAAAATTGATAAAGTTCGAATGCCGAGAATACTTATATAAGTATGTTCTAAACTTTAAAATGATTTAGTGTTCAAAATATAGTAAAATAAGTACTATGATGCATGGAATTTGACCATTTCATGAATAGTATTTCATCTGCACAAAAAAAATTAGGTTTTTTAATGTTACTTAATTAATATTGCATTTTTCATGTGTAAAATAGGAAACTTAACACTGAGAAGACATAAATACAACTTTAGTATCATTAATATATACAAATGTATTGTACATGCACTATGATCCTATTACATTAAGAAATCCATCATTAACAATGGAATATGCTAGATAAAATTATACAATGATTTTAATAATCAACAACAAATTTCGAAAACATTGAGGACAATAAAATAACAGCAGATTTACAAAATTCCTACATCACTTAAAATAAAGCAGCAAGCTCTTTTACAGCAATTTTCTACTTTGTTGTCAATATCTAATCTGCCCAGCTTAGTTAAAATGTCATATTATAGTTATAAGATAATTGCTATACTTACCTATAATTAAATAGAATCTAGAGCAAATCACAAGAAAACTACTAAACTACTAAACGAAGAAAACATTGATAATATGTACTTGATAAATTTGAACACGTTCTAAATTAGTTATAAAAGAAAACTATTGACAATGACGCGGGAGGAAACGTCATTATAGAAAATGTAAAGAGAGTGGACAGATGGCAAGAATATATAGAGAATTTATATGCAGAAGAGGAACTAACAGCATTAGAACAGAAATCAGACATTAAAAATGATGACTTGGGATATCCTATACTTAGATGAGTTCGAATTAGCATTAAAGGGTCTGAAAAATGGTAAGGCCCCGGGTACAGATAAGGTACAAGCAGAAACTCCAAAAGCTGCTGGACAAGCAGTAACAGAACATCTCTTCCAACTTGTAAGCGAGATACCAAAAATTTCCATCATAGTAACTATATCAAAAAGAGAGGCGCAGATAGATGTGAAAATTTTCGAACAATAAATTTGCTACCTACCTAGACGTAGCCGGAAGAAAAGTAAATATTAGGCTAGCTACCAACCGCGGAGAGTGGGGGGATTCGCCTACATACCAAAAAAACAAAAAAAATAAAGTAGGTCGCGCACAATTATCTACTAATACATAAATAAAAATAAAGAACTCTGTACAAACAAGCAAAAAGAAAATAAGCATTATTATTTCAAAGCAAACAATTAGGTGATATGAACAATTTAGTACATTAGATACGAAGTGCGCATCTCGTATTTACACAAAATAAAATTAATCGGTAGTAAATCAATATGTGAAAACCTTTGGTCAACCGTATTTCAAATTTCACCTAATACTTTTTGTAAAATAACTAATTAGTAGGAAAGAATTAACGCGTGGGAGCTTTTGTCGAACGTTTTTAAAATTTCACCTAATACTTTTTGTAAAATAAACTAGTCAGTAAAACGAATATACGTGTGCGTTCTTTTGACAAGCATGTTTAAAAATAATGCATCGCACCTGTAGAGCGATAATATCGAATCGCAGCAACAAACAATAGTCCTACAGTGTCACGTTTCTTACTACGTAACTGCACCAAACGTAGATACGGAATATGCCATTGACACACACAAAAGGAAACGAGTTGCATACCTGTAGGTGTCCGGATACTTATCTCGCAATCCATCGGGGTGAGTCGTCAGGATACATTTAACCTGCTACCATAATTAGAGCAGCAGTCTACGGATAAAAGCAGTTTGTCTACAGACAAAAGCAGTTGGTCTACATAAAGAAAGAAACCATTTGGTCTCCAGCTAAAAAAAGCAATACACGCAAGACATCTTCTAGTTGTCGAGCAGCAAAAACAAACGTGCATTGCTTTTGAAATACGGTGACGAATAATGTAGAAAACACTTCGACCTACTAGCTGTAGAATCAAATTCAACAATCGTTCAAACAACACGAATTTGACCTGCAAATCATCGCGTTATCAAAAGCGCGATTAAAACTGGAAAACCCGGGTTTTATTGGATAGTGCGCGACCTTATTTCAACAAGTAGTTACATTGGAACAGTAGATAAAACCATTAGACGCGGGTGTAATGTATACCAAGATAACAGGTACTTAAAACAGGATATAAACTTTTTAATTGTAGCATAAACTTGTCGTTTTGAAATAAATAACTTCAAAATGAAAATTTGTAGCAAGCGTACTTATTGTAAACAGGATGTTGTCGAAGAATTTAAGAGATTACCAGATACCTAACACAAGGCATAGACTATTTAATTTATCGAATAAATTTTCGTTGTAAAAGCAAAAGCGATTTGAGTTGAGGAATTTATTGGAGCGGGTATTGAATTAACCAGGGAAATTTTAAAGCAAAATCGGAACGTAATAAGTTTGACAGCACACGTATCAAAAATATTAACTAGAATTGTACAAAGACGAATAGAAGAACGAGCTGAAGAAATACTAGGAGAAGATCAATTTGGGTTTAGGCGAAACAGGGGAACACGAGAAGCTAACTCTGGGGGTGATATTAGAGAAACAATAGAAAAAAAGGAAAGCCTGTATATAGGGTTTGTAGATCTGGAAAAAGCATTTGACAAGGTAACATAAAAAAAAATATTCGAAATACTCAAAAAGATTAGAATGAACTGTAGGGGTAGACGGATAGTACATAGCTTATACAAAGAACAAACAGCGATAATAGAATTAGAACAAGAACGTAAAGAAGTATTTATTAGGTAAGGGGTAAGACAGGGATGTGCCCTATCCTCTATCAAGCGCTTGAATTTGAAGTAGCTAAACAGGCATCACACAGGATGAGTCACAAAGTTCGGTCTGCCTTAGAAAAACCTGGTCAATCGCAGAACAGCATAGAAGAAATAATCAACCTTGTGTTTGAAAAGCAAAAGGCGGAAAGGCTGAAAAAACAACGACCGTGGAGATGGGGTCTGCGATGCTGGAGCTGCGGTAAAGTTGGTCATAGACAAAGACGTGAACTCAACCAAAAAAAACAACCGGTTGAGAAGCAGCAATATGACTTTGACACAGAACATCGTGTAGAAACTATCCATGGGAATGCAGACGCCTGTCAAGAACACCTTGTCCGGTAGACTGCAATAATTGCTCTAAGATGGAAGAAAAAATAAGTGTCGTCCATAGAATGACGATAGCTGATGATACCTGGCAACCCGAAAGAATACGAGAAGACCAAGAGAATGACGCCGAATTGGGACGTATTATTGAGTGGAAAAGTAGAGGACAACGACCAGCTTGGGAGGAAATTAGTATTTCAAGTAGGAGCCTGAAGGCATACTGGGCACAGTGGGACTCTTTGGTGATTAAAAATAGAATCTGGAAACGACGCCTGGAATGTGAAGATGGCACCGAGAGACTTCAAATGATAGTGCCGAGAATCAGAGTGCCGGAAGTGTTGCAGCACTTGCACGATGGTATTTCCGGAGGGCACTTTGGCGTGAAAAAAACTCTCGAAAGAGTGAGAAAAAGATTCTATTGGGTGAACTGCAAAGAAGATGTGAAGGCGTGGTGACGGAAATATGAGTTGTGCGCTTCAGGGAATGGCCCGGTCCCAAAACGGAAAGCCCCAATGAGACAGTATAATGTGAAGAATCCTCTTGAGAGGGTGGTCATTGATTTTGCTGGTCCGTTCCCCTGAATCAGAAAAAGGAAATAAATACATCTTGGTTGCAATGGATTATTTTACCAAATGGCCGGAGGCGTATGCTATACCTAACCAAGAAGCCGAGACGGTTGCAGATGTACTAGTGAGGGAGTTATTTTGTCGCTTTAGAGTTCCGTTGGAATTACACTGCGATCAAGGTCGGAACTTCGAATCAGCGTTGTTTCAAAAGCTCTGCAAGCATCTTGGAATCAGGAAGACCAGAACCACGCCACTTCATCCTCAATCGGATGGAATAGTTGAAAGAATTAACAGAACGTTGGGAAAGTACCTAGCCAAAGTTGTCTCCGAACATCAACTAGACTGGGACCAATATTTACATTTGTTCCTACTGGAGTGCCGATCTTCGGTACCAGACAGTACAGGATACTCTCCCGCTTGCGTGATGTTAGGACGTGAATTGTGGCTACCATGTGATCTTCAGTTTGGATTTAAACCTGGAGAAGAGATCACTGGTAAAGATTACGTTAGTAGAATTACCTTTTTGTTTGGTTCCTTAGCTAGTTTTTTTATTAATAATGTGTGCTTCTTCATTAAAGGAAGGTATGTTGTAGTTCTGTTGTCTTGATTCATAGTAATATTTGTTAAATATACGGAGTTCTTTATCAATTGCGAATTCTTCAATTAAAGTTGTTAATAATTTTTTCCAAAGTAATTAAGCATATGTTTGCTTTTCTGACCATATTATTAATATTATATGTAGATTTTCTGGGTGTTGGTCATCAATAATATTCAACTATTTTTGTATATCTATTGACGCGTTTCGGTTAATTGCAACCATTATCAAAATATCTAAAATACATACAATTAATTACAATATATAAAACGTTATCTGGTATAAATACAGTTTAAAATAATAACATTATAGTTTATACCTGTTCAATTATTAAATAACAGAATTTACATATCAATAACATGAAAACATTAATGGATATTGTGTCAATTGTTAAAATATATGTGTTAACTGTTGGACTGTTTGAAACAAAGTGTAGGCAAAAGTTTTGTGAGTGTAGATAACAGAACATCATATTTGTTTTATCGTAATAATAATGATTCTGATATTTTACTAAGACGTAAACTTTTGATTTAATCATTAATTATGTTAAGATATATATTAACAAAGCAATCATTATCAGTTTTTGAATTTACAGTATTATGATCTCTTTGAATTTGTATAATTTATAATGTTTCATCAACAATAGCCAACTTAAGTCATGGAAGAATTAGAAAACACTATAATAACAAAATTAAGTTATAAACCCCACTTTTATATACGATATGTAGACGACTGTATCAGGTGTCTACCAGAAAACCAAATTGCAAACACTTTACAATTATTTAATTCATTCCATAGTAAATTACAGTTCATTATCGAAAAAGAAGTAAACCATAGTATTTCATTTTTAAATATAAAAATTATATGTAATGAAACAGGAAAAATTTTTACAAATTGGTTTACAAAAAGTATCTGGTCTGGCAGATATTTAAATTTTAATTCAGCTACACTTAATAAATTAATAACTACAAAATACAATTAATAAACCTAAATGACACTTTACATGTAATAGTTATTTTTTTCAAAGCTTGCCTGATTTCCTGCTTGAACATTTTCTATAAAATGCATATTGTTGATCTGGCAGAATTCTGTTGATAGCGTATTATTGTAGGTTCTTATATCTTTAATGAAAATTGTTATTGGATAACTGTAGTTGATTGTTAATCGAAATGTATTAATTGTTTTATAATATTTTCCAATAGTAAGTTATTTTTAGTTACGTAAATTAAAAACATTCATAAAATTTGAAGAAAATCAAAAATATCTCAGAAAGTAATGGATTTAGGTATAGGGAATGCTTAACAAAAATGAAATGACACTTAATGAACTATCCATTGTAGCAATAAAATTGGTAGGGTGCCATTTAAAAAAAAATTAAAAAATTGCATTTTGCGAAACCTGACACACCCTGTATACTGGGAAGAAATTTCAAAAAAGTGATATTTACAAATATACTATGGTATATGGTAAAATTTTCTGCATCTTGAAAATTAACATAAGTTGTGCTATTTGGACGTCTGTATGAGCACATTCTGAGTTTCTTATACAGGGTGTCCGGAAAATGCGTGTACAACGTAAGAACAGAGATTTTTTGGCTCGAAATAGATCGATTTGAGCCAACTTACCTATTATACAAGTTGCTTCATTTAGCCGCTAGAGGGCTTCAAAAACGTGAAAAATATTTGATATTTTAAAATAACTCGAAAACGCGTCGATAGATTTTGACCATTTTTGGGGTGCGAGTTTCTACTTTCAATTGACATCTTTTGGTGGTGTACGCAATAATTTTAAAAGCATACGAGTTTCACAAAATGATGTATTGTATAAATATCCGACCATTACTTTTTTCCTGTTTATGCAATGACTGCCAATTTCTCTTTATGAGTAGCCGACTTAATTTGGAAACTTTTTTGTTACTTGTAAAATTTTGATTAGTCAAGCGGTTTGACAGAAAAAAAAGTAATTTCAAATGTCTGCATACTTTCGTCATCATTGCTGCGATAACTGTAAAACGGGGCAAATAAAAGAACATAGTATAGTAGTAGGCTTTGCTTTTGTTTTGTTATTTAATTTGAATATTATTTAACCTCAGTTTGCCTGTCAAGATGTGAATTTTTGCTTAATTCAATAAAAATTTGCATCTTTCATCTTACATTATTAGTACTTACACAAACAACGAACAGGTGGATATGCTTTTGGTTTTCGGATTTTGTCAAGGCAATAGTCGTGAAAGCGTCAGAGTCTATAGGGAAAGATTTCCTAATCACCGAATTCCAAACCACCAAACATTCGCAAATATTGAAAGACGTCTTCGTGAAATTGGTAGCTTTCAGTCAAGAAATGTAGATCGAGGACGTGAACGTACCACAAGAACTGCGGATCTGGAGGAACAAATTTTGGATAGAGTTGAAGAGGACCCAAAAATAAGCACCAGACGCTTAGGACTTGAACTACAAGTTCCTAAAAGTATTGTTCATGACGTTTTAAAGGAACAGTTATTACACCCATACCACGTTCAACAGGTACCAGACCTTTTGCCTATCGATTTTGAGAGGCGTCTAGTTTTCTGTCAATTTATTCAAGATCAGAGAATTCAAAATGCAAATTTCAGTCGAAAAATTTTATTTGCAGACGAAGCTTCTTTTACAAGATCTGGTATTACTAACATACATAATGAACATGTTTACGCTGTAGAAAATTCTCATACAACTAAAGTGACTCACTATCAACATGAATTTATGATTAATGTCTGGGCTGGAGTTATTGATAATTTTGTTATCGGTCCTGTTGTGATACACAATCATGTACGATGGTGCTCCTCCCCACTTTACTCTAGCTGTTCGACAACATTTACACGAAAAATATCCGGATCGGAAAGGGATGATGCTCCTACAAATTGGCCAGCACGATCGCCGGACTTGACGCCCTGTGATTATTTTTTGTGGGGTACCTTAAAATCTAAGGTTTATTCGTCTCCACTTGATAACGATGAAGAATTGTATAGACGAATTTTAAATGCAGCCAACTCTTAAAAAAATAATGCACAAATAATGCAGAGGGTTCAGTTAAACTTCTTACGAAGAGTTAATTTGTGCATTGAAGAAAATGGCGGCCATTTTGAAAATTTATTGTAATAATCCAACACTTGTACCGCGCTGTTAATTTTAATGATAGTAATAAAAAATAAACAAAACAATGAAATAAAAATAAAAAACAAACATTTGAAATTACTTTTTTTCTGTTAAACCGCTCGTCTAATCAAAATTTTACAAGAGACAAAAAAGTTTCCAAATTAAGTCAGCTACTCATAAAAAAATTGATAGTCATTGCATAAACAGGAAAAAAGTAATGGTCGGATATTTATACAATACATCATTTTGTGAAACTTGTATGCTTTTAAAATTATTGCGTACACCACCAAAAGATGTCAATTGAAAGTAGAAACTCGCACCCCAAAAATGGTCAAAATCTATCGACGCGTTTTCGAGTTATTTTAAAATATCAAATATTTTTCACGATTTTTGAAGCCCTCTATCGGCTAAATGAAGCAACTTGTATAATCGGTAAGTTGGCTCAAATCGATCTATTTCGAGCCAAAGAATCTCTGTTCTTACGTTGTACACGTATTTTCTGGACACCCTGTATATTAACCTTTCTGATTGCTAAAATTTGTGTGACTGTAGTTTAGTATAAGTACTACATTGTTGAAAGTTACTGTAACTTGGATTCATCACATTGCATTCTGTTAAACATGTCCATCCTCCTTTTTCCAAATGGGATCAAATTGGTAATTGGAATTCTTCTATACAAATCTCTCCCACAGTAAAATTTATTAAAATGACTAAATTTTTATGTGATAGACTATCACATTGTCTGTTGTTCCAAAGAAAGAACACTAAACATAAAAAACTTTATTAAATGACAATTAGCTAATAGTTTCAGCTAAAAAAATGAGCTAAAAAGAGCTCTTGGCCATCTTCGAAATTAAATATACCTATTACGTGAACCAACTATGATTAAATTATTCAAAAAACAATGTGGGAATGATCAATAATTAACTTGAAATTGATAATACATGGTGTCCGGTAACATATGACTAAGGCACAAATCTGGGATATCACAACAATTATTGTAATAATTACATTTTCTTCAACTGACTAGCCGCAGTTTATATGGTTAAATTTGCAGGTTGGGGATGTGTTAAAATTATTTCTCAAGTTTACAGTATAGTTTTAAATTTGTTTTTATTGTTTATTAACATGCTTGGTTTCAAAAACTGGATGTAGTTTAATGGTGACTAAACTGTTCGCAACTATTTGATCATTTTATCTATGCAAGACCACCTGTAATTTGGAGGTCTTCCCCTTGGTTGTATTTTGTATGAGTGAAATAATCAATTATGATTAATATTAAATGACTTACACTATTAAATAAAATGATAGATGAACCAAAGTAGTTAATAATTTTCAATATTAGATTATGGATTGTTTTGTATTTGTCTCTTTTAACTATACTCCATTCCAGTTAAAAAGGTACTGAAGAAAAAGATAGGACTGAATTTTAGCGATTCTCATTGGTGGATGAATGAGCCAAGTGTACACAAGTATAAATATCTCGTATGTTTGTGTTGGTTGTTTGAACATTTTTATTATAAGACAGATTGTCAATTGGCATTTTGACATTTGCTATTGCCCTTTCATATTTTCGTTTTTGTTATTTATTGTATTTTGTTATTAGTTTGCCTTTGAAATTTTGCTCGGCCTTATTAATTTGTGTTAATTTTATATTTAGTATCAAAACAGTTCTTGTCAGAGCTATAAAACACCAGTGTCTTCATAATAAGGTAAGCATGTCTCATTAAAGATAAGCATCTAATACTAACAATGAATTCCTTTCAGACTTTTATTTAATTATGGATCACCAACCTATTAAAAATCCGAAGGGCAAACATGTTATGAGCGGGCAAAAGCTTATTGCCTATAATATATATTTGAAAAATTCCACAAATGCATCCAAAACGCAATCTGTGAAGCAAACTGCGTTAGAAGTGGGTTTAGGTGTTCGATCAATGTGGAATATTGTAAAAGAAATGGAAACTACTGGTACTGCTTCCTCGCCAAAGACTACAAGAGTGCGTACAACAATCTACGACGAACTTGAAGAATTTGAAAGATGTGCGCTTCGACGGCATGTTCATGCATTTTACTTTAGAAATGAATTACCAAATTTAGAGAAAGTATTACATGCAATAAACAATGATGATTCTTTACCAAACTTCAGTCGCATATCACTTTATCGGGTAATGATAAAATTGGGTTTTAAATATGGAAAGCGTAGCCGAAAAACAATTTTAATTGAAAAACCTGAAATTGTGTTGTGGCGGAGAAAATATTTAACTGCAATTAAAAAGTATAGAGCTGAAGGCAAAAGAATTTATTATACTGATGAAACGTGGGTGAATGCTGGACATGTAAAGAACAAGGTATGGCAAGACACCACTGTAAAAACAGCAAGGCAGGCATTAATCGAAGGTTTATCGACTGGTATACGAGATCTCTCTGGCAAGGGCAAGAGATTAATTGTTGCGCACATGGGTAGTGATATGGGATTTGTCAATGGTGCATATTTAAACTTTCAATCTAAAAAAACAGGTAGCGTATTAACACTATAAACAACTTACGACCCTGAGTTCATAATTATCGTTTTAGATTATCACGAAGACATGAACGGTAAAGCGTTTACAACTTGGTTGAAAGGTGTATTAACTCTTCTTGATAATGATAGTGTAATTGTGCTTGATAATGCTCCTTATCACAGCGTCAAAGCCGATAAGGTTCCACATCAAAGTTGGCGGAAAGAACAAATTTATAATTGGTTAAACGCAAAACACATTGAAGTTACCAAAGAGCTATTAAAAGTTGAATTATTAGCCTTAGTAAAGCAGCACTCTCTAGCTCACCCGACACCTTATGTTGTTGACGAAATTGTAAAACGCTCTGGCAGAACTGTATTAAGGTTACCCCCATACCACTGCAATCTAAATCCAATTGAGCTGATTTGGGCTTGAGTAAAGCAGCATGTAGCTACCAACAATTCTACTTTTAAAATTAACGACGTAAAGGTGCTTCTGGATGAAGGAATTGCAGCCATAGATAAAGGACATTGGGTTAATTGTATTAGCCATATAATTAAAGAAGAAGAAAGAATGTGGAAATTGGATGGCATTGTCGAAGAACTTGTCGAACAAATTGTAATAAATGTTGGATATGAAAGTACAACAGACGACGAAGATACCTCTGGGGATGATATGGACGTAGATTAAATATAAATTTGTGATATCATTGTTTTGATATTTTGTGATGTGTTTAATTAAAAATAGCTTATATATTGTTCTATATTAATATTTTATTTAAACTTTAACCAAACAGGTAGAAAATAAAGTTCAATAATGCTTGATATGTTTTAAAACCGTGTTTCTTGGATGTATTTATTCAAAACCTCAATCTTGCAAAAATATAAATAAAAATCTGTATAAACATCGATGCATTGCTTTAATTTCAATCATTGTTAACAAACTTACAACCTTTCGAAAAAATGAAACTGACAGAATTTTATTAAAGCATTCTATAACTCCAGGTGAATGTTTGTTTCTACCATAATTGTTAAGTAAAGACTAAGGGCAAATTCATAAAGCACACTTCAGCCACACTCATACTTAGGTAATGCTCTATCTCAATTTTGGTATTCGGAAAATACTAAAAGTTGAGATGGAACATTGATTAAGTATGAGTGTAGCTTAAGTGTGCTTATAATTTGCTAAGTTTCGTCCGTCTTAAACTTAATGTAGTTCCAAGTCCAATTTTATCTTCTGAAATTTAATACCAAATTACAAATACTCCTTGTTATTATTTAGACAACTATCCTAGGAGAAGGATCGAAACGTCAATAAAATCATTTTCAAAAAGCAATGTAGTCTTATTCCTTAAGAAGTACACCAAATAGCAATTACTGAATGCAATAATACTTAAAAATTAACTAATAAAGTCAGCCATTTGCATTGTTATTTTTGAAAAACTATCATCACAAAATAGTAAATATACAACCGACGCCGGCAACTTTTCAAATACAGCAACTAATAAATTTTGGATCTGTGTAAATCTGACTCAAGCACAAGCGCCATCTACTACCTTCTTAACTGGAATGGAGTATAAGTAATATACGCTAAACATGAAATGTTAGTGTTAACCTTTAAAAGAATTCTCAAAAAGTTATGTAATAGAGGAGATAGGTACCATTTCGACCCATTAAAGCTCTTGCATACAATAAAAATATCACCTGAGAGACTATTACAGGCGTTAGAGCCACAACAAAGTTTCAGTGATCTTTCTTTTAGAAACGTATAATAAATAAACAAAACGTCATTTTATTTAGTTTTTATTAAAGACTCCTCCAAAAAGTCTTTGTCACAACACTTTAAATGCAACTCCGTTAAAGTGTAGAATAACAGTGTTCGTAGTAGCATAAGTACATATTCACAGTTGCAACTTAGTGTGATTTCTTTTTGGAAACAATCACATTCTCGTTTTTTTCTTAGATTCGGTGGTTTTACACCAGGATGATTCTACATGTACATCTAAATTTACTGAGGACAGCCAGATTTGCTTAGTATAGCCCCTACAAAAAACTTAGTATTATAGCAAAGAAAGTGACAATAATACCCAACTACACCCTTCACTAATTCAATGATGCTGTTAAAATTTCGTCAATACTTTAGGAATGGTTTAAACTTTGATTCATACACCAGCATAATTTCCTTGTCACTTTTAAATAAAACTTCTAACAGGCATTTTGGAAACAAAATAACAATCCAACTTATCCTAACCTTATACTATGAATGATAATACTTCACTAAAGACATAATTTAACACCTTAATACTTAATATGCCCAAGTCACCTATTAGATCACAATGAATTATACAAAATAGGAAATTTCAAACGGAACAATAATTTATAGCAGTTTTCATTACCAAACCATATCTATACAAAAGTATACAAACATAAACAAGCTAATTTTAGGCTCGGTTTTATAGCATCAGTTTAAACTGAAGTTTGCAGTTTAAACATTGGATTAATAAATATAAGCGTTTTATTAGGTGAGTTTAAATGTAAACTGTAGTTTAAACTTAATCGGTAGATTAGATACAGTTAAACCGTAGATTTCGGTTTAACCTCAAAACTGCTTTATTTTTGTGGTTTTAAATCCTCTTCAAACATAAAAAGTTTTAGTTCATTTTTAAGCAATGGACAATATTTTTGAAGACTTGGATGTAGTGTTTTCAGATGATGAAGATGTAGTAAATGTTGTTGAAATGCCTCGAAATTTAAGCAAATTTAGGGAAAAGCCAGCTCATATCCAAGAATGGAATGATCAGGAATTTCTTAACAGGTTTTGGTTATCCAAAAATAGTGTATTGATGGTTTTGCAACTTATAGAACATAATCATAAACCCAACAAACTGGTAGGTTAATCGAGATTGTTAGAATGTATCATTGCATAACTCTCGTTAATAAATTTTAATTGTTACAATTTTATAGGAACCATGCAGTAAGTCCTCTGCAACAATTATTAATTGCCTTATGATTTTATGCAAGTGGTAATATGCTTATCACAGTTGGTGATTTTGTGGGAGTGCACAAATCAACAGTATGTTGAATTGTTAGGGATGTAACAAGAGCAATTGCTTCATTAGGCCGGCAATTTATTAAGATACCACAAAATGAAAATGCGATTAGAGAAGCACAAAGAGCATTTTACGATATTGCAATATTTTCTCGTGTTATTGGTGCAATTGATGTAAACACATCAAAATTGAATGCCCAGGTATATCAGGAATCCTCTTTTGTAACTAATATACTAAACATTCTGTTTGTAGCTTTAGAAAATGCCGAAATGTATAGAAACCGTAAAGGTTATTTTTCAATCAACATACAGTCGGTTGCAGATGCAGAACTATGATTTATTAATATCGTAGCTCATTGGCCAGGATCTGTCCACGATAGTAGAATTTTTAATAACAGCAGACTCCGAACACAATTTGAAGAAGGTACATACGGAAATAGCTTTTGTATTGACGATTCAGGTTATGGACTAAAAAATTATTTAATGACACTAGTAACAGCACCAATAAATAGGGCAGAAAACGTTTATAATGAATGCCATATATAAACTAGAAATGTTGTGGAACGACAATATGGCATATGGAAACGACGATTTCCAGTTCTAGCACTTGGGTTAAGGTTAAAGCTGGACACTACATTAGCGCTTAATGTTTCAACTGCTGTACCACACAATATATCCATTAATCAAAATGATGATGAACACATAAAAATTAATGTCGACGAAGCAGGCGATGTCGACGTCGATGATGTAGAGAATGACGATGATGGAAGTTTAGTGTGTCATAATTTAATTAATGAATATTTTGCTTTTCTTTAGATAAGTTAATCATATTGAGAATTTGATGTCAGTTTAGTTTCAAGTTAAAAATAAATTTGTATAATTTTTAGTTTTTAATATTGAGTGAATTTTTAATACTGATTTATGTAGGGTTTAGTAAAATACTTTTACATAGAACATAATAAAAACCAATACTTACTTTTGCTGGATAAGTACACAAACCATAACCTTCATATTTACTAGGAAAATTAAAAAAATTAATTCAACTTATTTTCAATTTTATTAATTATTTAGAATGCACAAATCTTTTTTACACATTTTCAACTGACGTTTTAATAATAAAACCTCTAATTGAAGTTTTTACATCTGGAGCTCATGTTTCTTTTGTTCGCGTTCATCTTTGTTCGTTAATTTGACCTGCAATAGTTTCATTTTCAGTTCATGCTCCTGATGTTTAAATTTTATATCTTGTTAGTTAATATCACATTGAATTTTCACCAATTCCATGTGTGCATCAGAAAATGCACTAATTTTTGTCAGACAGTCTGTTGTAAGATCGGTACGTTTCCTTTTTGTGCTTACTGGAGTACCTATAATAAAACAATTACTTAATATATAGTCAGCAATAATTTGTATCAAAACTAATTACAAAATTTAATTCCACTGTCTGTGTTGGGAATTTTATTCGCAGGAGCCAACTTGCAATCAGACATTGTAGCAGTGTTTGAATATTTTTGGACGCAATCAAAAGTAGGACAGCTATTGTTTAAAAAGAATTGATCTGAAACAAATGAATCATATATTTCAAACCAATTGTAAATATTATACAAGCAGATATAAATTACTATAACCAATCGTATATAAATTTTATAATTATAGAATTTACATAGTTTACCCAAATCGTTGAAAGTATTTTGTCCATCACCATAATTGTGATCGACTGCATAGAATAATAATACGTTTAAGAAATGACACTCTTCATAAATTACATTGCTTTTCATGTACCAAAAATATATGACCTTCCTCCATTATTCTGTAGGTACACAGATGCGGCGGGAAATTTAAAAACAGTGGGTTAAAAATTACTTTAAATATTTAAATTGATTATTGTTTACAAAACTGCATAATTTAGGCTCTAACGTAATAAAGAAACCTATTGAAGTGAAATTACAACTTAGAACAAGAACAGTACAAGAAACTAAAGAGAGGTTGAAGGATATACCACAGAATAATAATACGCTACGCTAGGGTGAACATATTATTATTCTATGGATATACCAACAAAATAATGGCGGATTTTAGACATCCGCAAAGAAATTTGGTCTTTCTGAAAACACCGAGTGTCATTTCTTGTTATAATTATTCTATGTCGAATGTAATTTGAACCCATAAAATAGGTGATTTTTCGCGACATAAACTAACATACTTAATTATGTGTGTATAGTGCTCGTAATTTCTAAATAGACTCGTCATCCGTGACGTCACACAAGTACTAACTATTTATGTAGATGTTTGTCAACTTAATACCGTAGAATATTTATGTTATAGTTTTGGTTTGAATAATAGCAATTTACGACGTTGCCAATAATTTTAAAGCCAAATATTAAATATTGACGTTTAAATTTTAGGTTATATGCCATTCCTTGTTTATTTGGTGTCAACGACCTCATGAATTTTTCCGTTTTTATATATTGATATTTGGTTGGTTTTTGCTTCAAATAGTGCTATTCAGAACTCATATTAGTATTAAACTGAACTCTAATAACCAAAGACGATGAACCAGATTCATTTAGACCCAGAACTAAGCTACTTGTTGCTAGTTATAGGTCGTGTAAAACTCGTTAGTATTCGTTTTCTAGTTAAATTTATAGTGCAACATGTAATTACTTTAAATTTATCACGTTTCTGTTGATACTTGATGGTTGAACTTAAAACATGATGAGTTTTTTAATGGTATAGTGAACGATCCCTGAATACAGTCTTGGATTTAAATGGCTGAAAGATAATCCAAGAAGAGGTTTAATGGAACTGCTAATTATTATGAATAAATGGAATTTGATTCTGGATATATTATCCAGAATCGAAAATAAAAGCAGAGAATATGTAGTATTTTTGTGTTTTTTGACGAAACATGGCTTTTTCAGAACGGTGCCGTAAGCCGTACCTAGCAAAGGAACATAGTATTACATGCCTGAAATGTTAGTGAATTACTAAATGGAGTTGAAATTCATATTTTTCTTCTTCCACAAAAAAACCTAAATTATTGCAGAGAAGTGAATGAGCAAAATTTGAAAATTAATTATTAAAGAATTTGGAAAAATCATTTGCAATAATTTTAGACAACATGTCGTATTATTATTTGTTAATAAAACGTTTGACAGTTTCTAGAAGAAAAAAAAGTCCATTTGTTAATAAAACGTTTGACAGTTTCTAGAAGAAAAAAAAGTCCATTTCGAATGGACCTGCACCTTGCCGAAGTTCTAAGTTACTAGAACAGGTGAAATGGCTTGCGTGTTCTAATGAGCTAAAGAGCCAAACTACAGGTACAACCAAAGTAGTAGGGTCCTTAGTGAGGAACCAGACTAAGACAGGTTTCCGAAAGAGGGCAGCGGCTCTTTCGGTACTTAAATTGGCAGAGACCATAGGGGTCGGTATGGCAGTCTAAGACACACTACCGCGATGTGGAAGGCAACGGGAAACCACCACATTAACCTCCCAAGTACACAGCGTACTTAAATTATAATAAAATGATGGCATTCTCTGAGGTAAAAGATTCCGGAGTTAAAATAGTCCCCCATTCGGATCTCCGTGAGGGGACTACTTCGGAGGATGCGATCGGAAAGTTGAAAATAAGAGTCGGGAACATTCTGCGAGTCGGAGCGTGGAATGTTAGAAGTATGAAGCAAGTAGGTAAGCTAGAGAACCTAAAAATCGAAATGAATAGGTTATCACTAGACATAGTAGAGATCAGCGAAGTTCGGTGGCCAGAGGCGGGGGATTTTTGGAGTGGAGACTTCAGGGTAATTCATACAGGAGCAGAGGACGGAAATTTGGGTGTGGGGATAGTTATGCGGAAAAAGATAGGATACTGTGTAGAAAATTACTTACAAAAGAACGAAAGAGTACTTATGGTTAGATTAGAATCTAAACCTGTAACACAGTAATAATACAAGTATACATGCCCACCTCTAGCTACAGTGACGAAGAGGTAGAAGCCATCTACAAAGATATCAAAGACATATTAAGATACGTAAAAGGACATGAAAATTTAATAATTACGAGGGATTTTAATGCCGTGGTAGGTGCGGGTAGGGAAGGAGCGATAGTAGGTTTATTTGGTTTAGGCACGAGAAACGACAGGGGAAATAGGCTGGTAGAATTTTGCGACAAGAACAATTTAATCATCACAAACACATTATTTCAACATCATGCTAGAAGACGATATACGTGGAAGATGCCAGAAAATATAGGAAGATATCAAATAGATTATATTCTTGTTAGACAACGGTTTAGGAATCAAGTAAAAGACTGTAGAAGCTACCCAGAAGCAGATATAGATACTGACCACAACATCGTAATTATGAAGGCCGCACTTAAACTTCAGAATGTGAAAAAAAGAAACGGAAAAAGGCATTTGGACTTAGAGAAACTAAAAGATAAAGATATGCAAGAAATATTCGAAAAAAAGTCAAATGAATTGCTCAAAGATATCGAGAAAATATCTGATACTAAGGAAGTAGAAACAGAATGGAATAACATTAAATCCAGCCTAGACATGGCGGCCAGAGATATCCTGGGGTATACCCAAAAAGAAAATAAGAAACCATGGATAACAAAGGGTATTCTAAATTTAATAGAAAAAAGACGAAAATACAAAAATAAATCAGACGAAACAGGAAAACAGAGATACAAAGCCATAAAATGGGAAATTATTCGAAAATGCAGGAAAGCTAAAGAACAATGAGTTGATGAAAAGAGCAAGGAGGAACAAACGAAGATGGAAATAGGAAAGACAGACGAAGCATACAAATTAATTAGAATGAATTTTAGAGATATAAAACCGTATAGCAAAAATATAAGGGACGCACAAGGAAACGTCATCATAGAAAACGTAGAGAAAGTGGGTAGATGACAAGAATATATAGGGAATTTATATGCAGGAGAGGAACTAACTGCATTAGAACAGGAATCACACATTGAAAATGATGACTTGGGATATCCTATACTTAGAGATGAGTTTGAATTAGCATTAAAGAGTCTGAAAATGGTAAGGCGCCGGGTACAGATAAGGTGCAAGCAGAAATTCTAAAAGCCGCTGGACAAGCAATAACAGAACGTCTCTTCCAACTTGTAAGCTATATGTATGAGACAGGCGAGATACCCAAAGATTTCAAACGTAGCATCATAGTAACTATACCAAGAAAGAAAGGCGCGGATAGATGTGGAAATTTTCGAACAATAAGTTTGACAGCACACTCAAAAATATTAACTAGAATTGTGCAAAGACGAATGGAAAAACGGGCTGAAAAAATACTAGGAGAAGACCAATTTGGGTATAGGCGAAACAGGGGAACACGGGAGGCTATTTTAGCTCTGAGAGTGATAATAGAGAAAACAATAGAAAAAGGGGAAAGCGTGTATATAGGGTTTGTAGATCTGAAAAAAGCATTCGACAATTGAAAATGGAAAAAAGTGTTTGAAATACTCAAAAAGGTTGGAATGAGTTATAGGGATAGACGAATAGTACATAGTTTATACAAAGAGCAAACAGCAGTAATAGAATTAGAGCAGGAACATAGAGAAGTAAACATTAGGAAAGGGGTGAGACAGGGATGTGCCCTATCTCCATTGATTTTTAGCTTGTACATAGAAGAGGCAAGGAATACTGTCAAATGCAGGAAGACATTTGGAATTACTATGCAGGGACAAAAAATTGATATGCTTAGATTTGCAGATGATATAGCGGTATTAGCGTCTAGCAAGGAAGAGTTAGAAGCTGCTCCTAATGAAATGGAAACGGTTCTAACAGAGAGATATGGTATAAAAATTAACAAAGCTAAAACTAAAGTTCTAGTATGCAAAGGTGGGGAAAATAAATCAAAAACAAGTATACAAGTATGTAACACGAACTTACAAGAGGTTAAGGATTTCTGCTACCTAGGAAGCCAAATAACGCAAGATGGGAAAAGCACAAAAGATATAAAACAAAGATTAGCACAAGGCCGTGCTACATTTAATAAGAAAAAGCAACTACTGTGCTCAAAGACCACAAACATAGAAACAAGGAAAAGATTGCTTAAAACATATGTGTGGAGCACAGCATTGTACGGCTGTGAAGCCTGGACAGTAGGAGAAGCAGACAAGAAAAAGGTAAAAGCGTTTGAAATGTGGTGCTACAGACGTATGATGAAGATATCATGGACAGACAAAGTTAAGAACGAAGCGGTACTAAAAATGGTAAGGGAAGAAAGAAATATGTGGAAAACGGTAAAAAAGAGGAGAGATAGGATGATAGGCCACATACTACGGCATGAGGGAATAGTGCGGAATATATTAGAAGCAGAGATAGAAAAAAAGAGAAGAAGAGGCAGACCTAGGTTAGACTACTGCACACAGATAGTAAAAGATGTAGGCTGTAGGGGTTTCAGGGAGATGTGTAGGCTAGCCCAGAATAGAAATCAATGCAGGTACGCAACCAAACAAAACCAAGATGGATAAACTAATGACGAAAAAATAACTGTGCTTAAACATGATGATTATTATAAGTAACTACAAGAATTGGTTGGGCAATGTTCTCGAATAATGTTAAGTGTGTGAAAGAATTTACTGGAAGACCATTACTTCGGCAAATGTCTAAGTGTGTGGGATCTTGGTAGCCTCAGGTTGCTTAACCCCCTTCACTGAATCTCGGTGAAATAGGGCATAAAATTAGAAAACAATAGAAGGGGAACGAGCTGTATACACATGCTGTGTGAGAATTTCAGGGAACTATGTAGGCTAGCTCAGAATATAAATAAGTGCAGGTATGTGCGCAACCAATTTTGAGACGGAAAACCTAATGACGAAAAAATAAGCGCAGATAAATCTGATGATTAGTATAAACAATTAGTTGTTGGTTGCGAAATATCTGCAACTAATGATAACTGTGCGAAAAGATATATTGGAAAATATATTAAATCGGTAAATGGTTAAGTGTTGGGGGAACTTGGCAGCCACAGGCTGCTTACCTCCCTTCACAACCACTGAAGGTCGGAAAAATAGGGTATATAATTGTAAAACAATAGAAGTTGACCGAACTGCATCTAACAAGAAAGAACAGCGCCTATGAGGAAAGACAACAAACAGAACAAGAAGAAAATTGTTGAAAGCATATGTGTGGAGCACAGCACAGTATGCCTATGAAATACGGGCAGTCTGAAACGCAGTCAGAAAAACGGTAGCAGCCTTTTGAAATGCTGTGTTTCAGATGTATGAGGACGATAGCAAAGATAATAACAAATAGGTTATAGAAATAGTAGGGGAACAAGGATATCTGGGGAAAAAGATAAGAGAAATAGAAGAGCAGAATACGTTCTAAGGCATTTTTGGTGAATAGTATGTGATATATTACAAGCAGAGATAGGAAAAAAGAGGTAGATGTAGACCTAGATCAGATAGTTGTAGATGCAGACTGTGCAAATTTCAGAGATATCTGTAGGTTAGTTCAGAATAGGAAACAAGCGTCTAACCAGTTCCAGGACTGAAAACCTAATGATGAGAAAAAAAGTAACATTGCAAAGCGACTTACTAAATAAGCAATTTCTTACGGAACTAATGATTTTAAACAAAGTTTATTTAACTTGTCACGATGTAAGTCAAAATTATGTGCTTTATAACATATCAGTATTTATTAAAAATTTTAGGCATAAACCGCCAAAGATTTTTAAAGCGGATTTGCTGGCCGAACAATATGGACATCTGGTGTTAAGATTGCCACCGTATCACTGCATATTCAATGCAATTGAAAATGTATGAGGTGTTAGTAAGAGCTACTACAACCGACATGCTGGAAGAGATGGGAGATCTGTTGAAAACTGTTTACAGATGTGGAAAGAAGCATTAGACAAAATAACATCAAAGATTTGGGCACATTCGATAGAACATGCAAAAAAATTATCAAAGATTGGTGATGGTGATGAGAGTGATTCAGATTTTTAATCAAATTGAACTAGTCAACCAAACGCATGGCTACTTAGAATTAAAAAACTTTTTACACGATGTGCTTCTAATTTAAGTATTAAACTTTATGTATAATAAACAAGCACAACCATATATATTTTATTGTTAAATTACAAGCTTTTAATACTCGTTAAATTCTTGAGTGACTTGTTATTAAAATATGGGTTGCAAATTCATCTTCAGGATATTGGATTTTAGGCATCCTAACAGCTTCTACAGCTTTCAATTTTAATGGATGTAATAAACACACGTGACGAGCTGGCTTAAACTTTGGAGGTGCTAAATACAGGAAGGTCAAAGTCTTTATATTACACCAATCTACAAACTACTCAATTACCTGCAACAATTATATGGTCTCGAAGAGTAATAAAGCAAATGCTTATTTTTTTGAAAGATTTTTGCCCCTTCATGCTTTTGTATATTTAACAAACTGCTGTGTATATCTTTAAGAATTCCACCGAAATGATTAGTCGTTGAACTTTTTGGTTATAAAGTTTTTATTTTTAGCTTATGACACTGACTGTGGAGATAACTTGCAATTTTGGATTTTTACTGGAAACAGTAATAATCCTGTAACAGTTATTCTTTTCTTGAATAATGGCATACTTCAACAACAGAATTCAAAGTTGGTTCATTTAAAGCCTTTATCCGTATGCATTGTTTTAGTTGTTGGAAATGCTTTGAAAACATGCCGTATTCAATCCAGTTGCATACTAATAAACAGAAGTAAAATGATCACCACAAATTTTAGGATTATATGAAAGTGTTAAATCCTTCGTTTGCCTTGTACATAACATAACTTTAGTCTTTGTAAATGGTTTCAGGGAAATCTAAAAGATTATTTTAAATTGACATATCTTAATTATTTAAAGTTAATGAGAATTTTACTTACAAATGGAATTTTAATTTTGTTCCTTTTCTTTTTCGATTTGTATAATAAAAACGTTTAAATTATAATTCCAATTACATAACCTCTTGAATAACTGTGGTTATTATTCCGTCTCTGGTATAATATACTAATGGCCATAAATTTAGGAGCATTAGAAATACGCAACTATATTTAAAATATGCTCAGTGGTAAAAATATAGAAGTAAATAAAATATATTGTTAATTAACGACTTTAATCTGTAATATTATCGATAAAAATTTATCCTAAAAATACTTGTTTAAAAAGTAATAAATCACATTCGTCATCTGCTATTAAATATTTTCAATCTCTGAATTCTATCGATGGCGCTATTATAGTCATGTGACAATAGGATTTGGTAGTGGCATCGTCGCTACAATTTGACGTCACAAATGGTAATGACGTTGGTCTATTTAGAAATTGCAAAGACTATATGTGTTAAACTTGCGTTTTGGCGATAAAATTTACTGCAGGGGAAATTGTACGGCTCCATTCTATCACATAAACGAATATACTCTGTTCTGTACCAGGTTATGCTTGTGTATGTTAAACACTTGACTTTTACTGGGTAATTATTTAAAGCGAGGTTAGGAAACTACAATACGTTTTTGTGGTGCCGCACAAGTAAATATTTTTTAAATAGTGGGGGGATACTTCAACATACCATACTCGAAAAATTCAAGTATGTCGCGAAAAATCGCCTAATGTATTCTCCAAGTTAATGAGAATGACGAGGCAAAGCACCATCTATACGTCTTGGAAGAAAAGTAAATTAAAGATGGAGGACATGGTGCTAATTTTAAGTTTTATACATTTAAAAACTACCGCTTCAAATGAAATACAATCACAAAATTGATCAAGTTCACTTGCTGATCTTACTTATATAAGTATGTTCTGAACTTTAAAATAATTTAATGTTCAAAATATAGTAAAATAAGTACACTGAAGCATGGAACTTGACCATTTCATGAACAGTATTTCATCTGAACAAAAAGAAATTGGGTTTTGTAATGTTACTTAATTAATATTACCTTTTTCATGTGTAAAATAAGATACTTAACACTGAGAAGACATAAATACAACTTTCGTATCATTATTATATTCAAATGTAGTGTACATGAAACATTTAGAAATCTATCATAACAATAGAATATGCAATAGAAAAAATTATACGATGAATTAGATAATCAACAACAAATTTCGAAAACATTGTCAACAATAAAATAACAGTAGATACACATAATTCTTATATCAAAACTTAAAAAATAAAGCAGCAGGAACTTTGCAGAGTCCAAATGGAATGACTCTAAATTGTCATAGGCCAATACCAATGGTGAAAGCAGTCTTGTCTCGATCTTTGAGTTCCATATTCATTTGCCAGTAGCCACTCTTCAAATCCAAAATTGAGAACTATCGCTACTCTGTCGTCATACCTTAAAAGTAGGTATCTATCCGTTTTGGTCATGGCATTCAATCGCATGTATTCTAAACAAAACCTTGTTATCCCGTCCATTCTCCAGCATAACAGGCGATGTCCAAGGGTTATCAGAATGCTCAATTACTCCTTGCCTTTCCATAACTCAAATAATTTTCTCGACCTCCTCGCGTTTGGCCAATGGGAGTCTCCGCGCCTGGTATTTTATTGACCGGACATTTCCTGTATCGATTTTGTGTTCGGCTACTGCGGTCTTTCGTAATCGGCCGCCGTCGGTTGCGAAACCTTCCGAGTACTGTCGGATCAAGTTCTTAAGTTCTGGCAGCTATAGTTATTCAAGAAGCTGGCACAGTTTCGTCAACTGATCTAATAACTTTGCGGAATACTCTTTGCTGGGTGGTTCTTTTTCAACATCAGAACACCCTGTGACGTGTACAACCGAAGAATACTACCCGATCGTTGAATTCTTTTTTAGCACGTTAAAAGTCACTAACGATTAGAATTCTAACAGGTACACCATGCGTCACTTTCGTCAGAGTTTTCCCAAAAACACGTCATCTCCCAGAAATTCGTCACTAATCGGTTTAATAGTGAGCACAAAATCTCCCTGCAGAGCAACATCTAAGCGTTCCAGTACAACATTTTCTCTCCTTCAGGTAGGATAACCTTGTCCGTCAAACAAATTCGCACAGACACGTCGTTTCTTTCGCAAAACGGAACTTCCTCGTTCCCTACTCTCAAGACATCCTCTTTCATACCTACATGGGAATCGTATCCCTTCAAAATATCTATTCTCAAGATAACTTCTTCGGTGGTTTTCTTAATTACTACCTGGTGGTCAATTTTCTCACTAGCCACGGTTTGAAGACGTTTCGTGTGGATGACACTATACCACTGTTGCGCACTTCATCCGGATTAGCAATTGTCCTAGTTACTCCAATATCAACCAAGAAATTCAAAATCTTGCCGCTAAATTGTTCACATATGTAAATAATGTCTTCATGCTTGGATCGTGCGATGTCAATGATCGTCTCTTACACAAAATCCGTCCAGATTGACTTTCGCGCCTTTCTGTCAAACCCCTTTAGTGTTCGGCTTTTTTCTTCCCTCTTAGGCTGCTTATATTTGGACTGTATATGCCCAAACTCACCACAATTCTAGCATCAGGGTCTCCTCCTCTTTGGATGGTGTTCACGAACTATCCGTTTAATCACCTCCGCCATGCTTTCTAAATGCTCCTTTTATACGGAACATCTTGGATTTGCCACTACTATAACGCGAAGTTTGCGTTGCTGCTTCAAATTCCGAAAATTAAGCTAGCGCTTCATCTAAGGTTCTTGGCCGAGATAGCCGTAATGCTTGCTGGATCTCTCCGCTACGTATCCTGTCAACAAAGGTCTGTACCGCCAGTTATATTAGAAAGCTATCTGGTGTTGTTAGGTAGGCTAGTCTTACTGAGCAAATAATATCTGCTTTAAACTCTTAAAAATTCTTGTTATCCCTTTGGTAACGGTCATTCACTTGAGCGTAATACACTTGTTGCAGAGAGTTGTGGTACTTTATTTCTAGCGTTGATGTTGGGGCCCCATAGCTGTTTTGGTCATGATCTGGTATGGCCTGCAGAATCTTCAAGACCTCACCTCATAACGCGATAATTAACGCGGTTGCCCTTTCATCATCGTTCCAGCGTTAGCTCTCGCGACAGCCTAGAACTGTTTAAGAATTGCTTGTGAAGATTACTTCCTGTTAAATGTGGGTGATTTTATTCTGAACTTTGGCGTCAGTTCGCGTTCTCCGATATTCCTAGATTCTGGGACGGCCGTTGTATCACCGGTACTAAGCGCGCTGATGCTTGTACTGTTTTCTGCAAGATTTGCGCCATTTTCCTGTAATTTCTCTTCTTATTTCGTTGCCAGACTTGCAGAGTTTTGGTTTTGTTTCTTTAGGTGTTCTTGTAAGTTTTCGAAATTTTTAGCCAGCTCTTCGCAACGTTTGACTTAAACCCCTTCAAGAAAGGAAAGATTTCGCTATCCAATTTCTGTTAACTATGAGTTTTGGCATGCAAATAGAAATCGTTCTAAAGTTATTATCTCCACTAAAATTCCATCAGTCGACACAAATATAACGAAAACGTTATTTACGATAACAGTTCTTTATTCTCAAGCTGATTATACGATCCCCTTCAACACTCGCAGCTACAGTAAAATTTGTAAAAACTAGCAAAATAATTTACTTTGACGTAGTCGCTAAGAGTACAAGTATTATCCTCAAAAAATTACCATGATATTTTCTTAATTAACTTAATCTCGCAGTACTATAATAAATTTATGTAATCACTACAGTAATGTATATGAACAAAAGTTCTTAATCAGTTGGTAAAAGACGAATTTGTTTATACTTATTAAATTCAGTTATTTTATTTTGTTGAACATTCTTAAATATGCTTAAAATCGATTTATCTCAAAAACATTCATAAATAGGGATATGGTATTTTAAGCAACATACAATGTTTTCTAATTTATAATTCAAATGTGCATAAAAACAGGGTGCTCCATTTACAAAATAGCAAGTTTGATAGGACACGTAGTTTTTCAAAGATATAGTACTAATCCTTCTGCATATACTTTGTTAAGAATTATTTTTTATATTACTTGTTTAAATGCCAGCGAATAATTCGCATGTAGTACCTCATCCAGTACATACGATTAAATAAAACGTAATGTAAACTAGCAAAGCTGTCGTTTTATAATGATTGGTACTCTTCTAATATTTAGCCGAAGCATGTTCAGGGATCTATGTGACTCAACCGACATATCACGGTATCCAACTGAAGTATTTAAATTAGGATTTAGAATTTCCAGGTCAAGGACAGATGAGTGTGCTTCAGAGGATCAAACAACAGCTGGAACCCACGACTCGGATTTAAGTATGAGTTACGGGTATACCCAAAATACAAAATCCAAAAACCGGGAGCTGGGCTACAAACAGTAAACATTTCCATTTACCAGTCACACAGAAAACTAAAAGGAAAACTAAAGGAATTTAGCTAAAGTAAATTTTGAGATAAAGTTCTTAAAAATGTAGTAAATTGAAAAACATTGATCACAGTTCAAACTTTAAATGTGAAACTATACAGTTTGTTACGGTAAACCGTGCGGGTCAGGAAGAACCAAAAAAACTCAATTAAAGTAAAGACTCGCACGAAATTACGTAGCCAAAAGAAGAGATGCCGGACTAATGTCAATCGGAGATTGGACGTGGGAAAGTAATCGAAAACAAAACCCAAGAAAAAACCGAGTTGTTTCTCTGAAATAAGCATTAGTTGATTAGTACAAACAAAAACAGAACATTAGTCTGTCAAAGAAAAATAAGAATACATATATATCGATATAAATAATAAAAAAAAACACATTTCTGGTATAAGTAATTGCTTTTCTATATTATAATTTCAAAATATGGTTACAAATGGGACAATATTAAACTAAAAACTGTTCCTATGCAGCACACAACCACGTAACCGTATACTTAACACATACAACAAACATATTACTAGTAAATGAAAACCTAGATGAATGATTGTAAATCAGTACTAATAATTAAATATCCTACACTTTTAGGTAGTATAAGTAGCGTGACAAGAAACACACGATCTAGGGTCGATATCGGACCACATACATTTTAGTTATTTAAAACCTGCGTAGTTAAATTATATCAGGCTGAAGGCTAGATGATAAAACGTATCAACACCGCTGGGGTGTTCTTAAAACTAATCAGTATTAGTAATGTTGGTTAGTAACAATATACAACGTGACAGCCGTAGAAAGTTTAGGAAGTCACGGGATTAGTAAAGTGTGAGATTTTCAAAAACTCACTGTTTCTTTCGCGAAGATTAAATGGCTAGTAGCAATGCACAACAACCAAAAATTTTAGCTAAGTGGAACCGAAGAAGTCGACGTCACCAAACTTGTTTCTTAGTCAGCAGTCTTGGCTGTAAACCTGGTGTACAAGAAGTCAGTCACCTCACGTAGCGTCGAGGAACAAGAATGTAGGTGGAAAACCAACCAACTAATCTAGAAAATTTTTCCTAAAACGAGCTAAAAGCAGATTTTAAATTAGTGCTACCTCCAACCGTTAACGAATACCTACCCGATACACACAAGAGAAAGTAATTTGAAGAGAGGATGCATGTACCAGCTTGTATAATTTCTTGTACAATCCCCACGGTAATTGAACAAAGGACAGAATCAGTACTTCAACGGAAACCGTTGCTATTAGAAAACGGAATAAATAATTCATAAATAAAATCCAATATAACGAGTGTTGATAGCCTATCTGTGCAACAAATGATCAACGAAAGTACTCGCAAAACTCGTATCAAATTGATAGTATAATCCAGTATGAATAGGTAGCACTTAGAATAAATAATTTAAATGCACTAACTACAATTAGAGATCGAAAATTAATGTTCAAACACTAGGCTCGCCAGAACAGGATATGAACTAAGGCAATGATTTTATTCGGAATATAGACGAGATAATAATTAATGGCTTATCTTAGTCAAGTAAATTTTAAAAGCAAAATTGGAACGTAGCAAGTTGAAGTAAAAGGGCAAAAAATCTGAATGCTTTAACGCGCACTAGGCTGAGGAAACATATGACAACTCTTGCTCAAATTTTTTACATATCCGAAAACGATCTTGAACAATTGGCCATACTTATGGGACACACAATTGGTATTCACAGGCAATTTTACCGTTTGCCCGGCGATATATATCAAACGGCTAAGATATCAAACCTACTTATGTTAATGGAAGATGGAAAAGCTACACAATTTAAAGAGAAAACATTGGACGAAATAAACCTTAACTTGGAGAACAAACCAAATATAACAGAAAATCACATAAATCATAATGATATTGACGTCACTCTATTTTATGTAAATATAGAAGTGAGCTTAAAAGACTCTGTAAACTTAGAAGAAGACCAAACCAAAAAGTGTAAAAAAATACCTACAAATAAAAAGTTAATAGTAAAACTTGAAAGATGCCAACAGATAGTTAAAGTCAACAATGAAAACGAACACAATAAATATTACACAAAGAAAAAAGGACAACTGGTTCCTTGGACTAATGAACAAAACAAATTGTTGAAAATTACTTTGCAAAACATAAAATTTAAAAATCCCCAAAACGTCACGAGTGTGAAAAGTTAAAGACGGAGTTTCCGGATATTTTAGATAATACACTGACTAATAATAAAAGTTTATGTTCTGAATAAGTCTGTCTCGTCAAAATTATAACTATATTTTGGTAAGATCGCATACTTTTTACGTTAAACAGGTATTGTTTTCGATTTTTTTTATGTACTACTACTATTATTGTAGCTTTACAAATGTTTTTAGTACAATGTAGTTTATTATGCTAATAATGCGTTTAGCTTCGAAGTTAATGTTCTAAGCGGAACTACGTTTGTATATTTTCTCGAAAAGTAAAGTTTTGATTGAATTGCTTTTATATATTATAAAGGAAGGCGTGTGTCTGTGTTAATATTTATATCATGAAACGTAATCAAAATAGTCCTAAAATAATCAAATCTCCTAGGGTAGAATATGAAAATGAAACCATTATTGTTTCTTTCTAGCCATAAATCCTGAATTATTATTACCAAAAAGTATAAGTTGTATAAATTATATTTTGCTTTATGAGACTACGTTTCGGAATCTACTTCCAGAGATCGAGAATTGGATAAATTAATATAACTTTCGAAACTTTTAAAAAATAGAACTACCTTACACATTACTAAAACGGTATACTGTCGATTTGTTCAAAAATCTTTGCTCTTCTGGGTCTGTCGCTGCGTGTTTGTGCGTGTGCAGGTGATTTGCAAACCGTGTAGGCTGTTAGTTTTAAACTGATATGTGCAGTTACATAAGAAATGATTTTTAGGCTATTTCTGAACACCTGTACACCTTGGCCGTGAAATTTTTGTAGCGACTTTGAGATTATCTTTCCTCAGCAACAAGTCGCTTCTTGGTACGCAAATCACAATCTTGGTCTACAAATAATTATTAGATAGGACGGCTAGGTGAAATTACGTTTATTAAATTTGTTTCTTTTAGTCGTGTCTGTAATTTAAATATTTCTATATTTGTAATTGTCTATACCCCTATGAGTTACATCTTACAATAAACAAATGCATAGTAATATTCTCCATAGAAGCACAAAATTCCAATTCTAGTTCCTCTTTATTAATCTACTTTCAAAGATCATTTTTCTAATTAATATGAATAAACAAAATATGAATATATAGCCAAGAACAGTTAATTTAAGCCTAGAACCCGCAAAATCTTAATCAGAACCAGATAATGAATTTTACAAGCACGGTATAGTCGGGCGGTAATAAAACGTCTAAATTTAAAAGAATAAGGAAAGTAATTATTTATAACAAGGAGATATTTTTCGTTCTTCTCAATGACTTCACTTGAAAATAGGAAATACACTCGAAAGATTTTGCGTTCAAAAAAGGAAGTTAATTATTGTTTATTAACCTTGTAGACAAAAAATCTTATCCGCTTTTATATATGAAAATTTTTACATTTTAAAGCCTATCATATTTCAGTGTCTGTAAAACTATTTTTAGATAACATTATTATAATCAATAAGTTTGACTCTTCTTTAAAAATTACTTCACCAATCGATTTAATATTATACGGATTCTATAAAAAGTTTTGAATACAATTGCACCGTGTAATGTCAACCTTGAACAACAAAGAAACAATGTGAAAATGCTTATATGGTATTTGTGTATGGAGGTAGTAATGGAAACGCATCTGCTGCTTGTAGAAAATACGGCATACGTTCCATGGCCACCAAGGTACCCAAACTTACCCCTTTGGATTTTTCCCTGTGAGGATGGTTGAAAAGCAAAGTCTACAAAGAAAAAGTAAACATACGAGTCGATTTGATCGTTCGGATTATGAATAGTGCAACGCCAAGACGACCTCAGAAGAACTACACGTTATGTTATCAACAGAAGTCAAAAGTGCATTGAAATTGGTAGTGTAATTTTTGAAAATCACTTTGAATGTCCATTTGCCTTTTGTTTGGCTTACTTTCTAATAGCTGTATCTCGGTACTCAATAAACATTGGACACATGTTATATGGAATTTTTTATTACCATTCGTCTATACGACAACCTCCTAAAGTATTTACTATCCCTCCTGAAACACCCTGTATATTTCAACAATGTTTTGCTGTGAATTTTAAATATGTTACTCTTTGTAATTATAGTATACATTCTTGTCGTATGACAATATACTTGTTGAAACTGCTTTGTCGTTTTGGTATTGTGTGTGAATTCGCATTAGATGACGGGCGAGATCAAATGTGTTATACATAATTAAGAATTAAAGTATAAAGGTTTACCAAAAAAAATCTTCAAATATACGTAACACGTGGATGTCATGTACACGAATTGTATATGTTTATAAGAGAAAATATATTGAACAGAGACCAATACGATGTAGCGTAAAAGCAAGAGAATGATGTGCACTAAAAGGTATTTCAATCTTAAAATAATAGATGTGTATCTATGCTAGACAACCCAACGTACAGGAATTATGCCTTGTTAGGATTGATGTGCTTACTAAGGTGGTTGACCTGTTCGAAACTAGAATGAGGGGTATGCGTGATTCTCTTCAACTCACATAAAGTACAGATACGGGAAATTACATTGGAAACACCGTCTGTCACAACTCTTTTCTAACACGTTCACTTTCCCGTTTGCACGGTGACTGCAACCGCGCTATATAAACTAAATGGAGATAATAGAGAACAGAGGGTTAGTGATGCTATCCAAAATGGCCTACTGAACCTCCATACATTGTTACATTAATCGATTCTATGGGAAAAAGTCAATTCGGTATTTCAAAAGCAGAAAGTTGTTACACAAATTTTATTGGTCGAAAACACCAGTAAAACATATGTTTTAAAAAATCGTATTTAAAGTCAATTCAAATTCTCGAATAAAATATGTATATTATCTAATACTCTTAAAACTAGTAAAAAAATAAATAAGAAAAGAGGCGTTAGGCTGTCTACAAATATTTATTTTGCCGGCCATTTTTTCAAAATATTTTGAGAGCCGTCTCACGATCTCATTGCTTTTTGTACATGCTCTGAAGTTTGAGAATTTAACAATTTAATGCGCATCTCCTGAAATCCGCTTTCGTAGTAGGAGTATTGGAAAAAACTATTTTTTACATACCTTCTTAGACGCAAAATTTTAAGGGGGTAAGTTCGGGCGGTCAAGGTGACCGAAGGTAAACTTCATTATTAGCAATAAATTAGTCTTCAAACGCTTCATAGAAACGGTCGGTGACAATATTTCCATTGTCCGGAGGCGCACCGTTGTGTAGATACAATATTTTGCATGCTTTATTAGTTGGTAAGTTATTTAAGTATCATTTAATTTCTCTATGTGAAATTTCCAATACTATTATTTCATAAAAATTTTGAGTTACCAAAAGAAAAGCAATTACAAAAATAAACAGTTTACCGTTTAAAGTTTCGTTGTGAAATACTACAGCCAGCATTCGGGCTCCTGTAATCGCACAATAAACGTAAAAAGATCATTTTTTGTGAAATTTCAACCTAACTTACGAAGTAAGTTAGGTTAATATAATCGCTACGTCGTCGTCGCCGCCGTCGTCCGTTGCCATATTTCCATAATGATACAATAAATGATATTTATGTACTTAGTTCAGTTTTTTACGCTGATTACAAATATGCTACATACTTTTCGATATTTCATTTAGTTTTCGAGATAATAGAATTTATTTGAAAAAAATGTTAACAGTACAAACTAATATAAACTTTAATAGATATTTTTTTAATTTAAAATATATAATTTCCTTTTATAAAATTTCCGTAAGTTTGGTTGTAAGACGTACATGCGTCTTAGATTTTTTTTATATATGTTTGGTGTAGATTCTGTGTAGTCCAGTAGTTTGAACTATATCCGTTAAACATTCCATGTTTAGTAAACTTTGTTCTTCGTCGCTATAAATAATACTTTTCAAAACTGTTCGTCCTCTTGTACGTTTACCAAAACAAATTCACAAAAATATATTTTTCTTTCAAACTATGCATGGTTAAGGTGCTGAATATAATATTTTAACAAGCTTTAACTCGTTTTTTTTTGAAAATCTTGTTTTTAACTATTACTCGTCCCTGAAGCACGCACAGCATCATTTAGTAAGGCTTTTGGATCTACATGAGAGTATACCAACACACTGATAACCGACAATTAATTCTGTGTCACGATACTAGTTTTATTTTATTTTTATTTTTATAAAAACAATCTAATTATTAGGGTTGCTTTTAAGAATGCTTTGCATTTGTTGCTGGTTTTTCTAGAAATTTTTATTGCAAACATCGTAAGTTCGTTGAAGAACCCTATTACGTTCACCATACATAACTATAACGTCGAATTGATTTGTAAAGTTTTGATTAGGCCTCACAGCAGATATTAAACACGATACAGAAATTGCAAAGCGTATAAAATTAACTGCGCTTAACACTTCATAACCATGATAAGCAACTCGTTTGTTGACTACTTGGTTACAACATTTATTTGCAAACATTATTGAACTAGCGTATTTTTTGTTTTAAGACAATAACTGTGTAATCTGAATAGATGGTAGATATTACGTTCTTAATATATTTTTTCCATAGAATCGATTAATGTAACAAAGTATAGGGTCCAATTTAAAAAAAAACGAAATTTTTTATGTATTGAAATGAATTGTGTAGCATCCATCATATAGTTCACAAATGAAATTTCTGAACTTCTTCTGTTTCTAGAATATGCAATTTATATGGCTGTATGAAAATTGTAAAACATTTATACAAAAAAAAAAAAAATCTCAGAAACGGTTTTAGGTAGAGTTGTGACAGTTTTATAAAACTTTACATGAAATTTGATCGATAATTTACAAACGTAGGTATTAATATTAAAGATGTTCCATTTGAAGTAACAATGGTAATGCCGACTTCTGGTATAACAGAAAGTGCTTTCGTACGAAAATGTTTTAGTCTTGCAAGCGCTTTTCATAATCTCAGACTGAAAATTTTCAGTTCTTCTAACGTTGCTGTTTCATATACACATTAAAAAAACACCTTGCATGAACTAACTAGGCATACTCTGCCTAAAGATTTTTTAATGAGCAATAACGATTTTAATTTTTATTTTAACTCCCACAACAGTACAATGTGTAAAAGTTCCTAGATTTTACCTCCATATTTAAATGTTCGCTTTTTAAAAGTATTTGAAATATACGTAGTTGTATCAGAAACCTTCGTATTTCATAGGCACTAAAATTTTGCATCTTTTAGCAATGTTGCAACCAAAGCATGCATTTTATTTTATGGAGCTTTTTTATGAACTTTTTTTATTTTAAAATTAATCTACATTAATACATTTTCATTTAGTTATATTAAGAGCCAATTTGAAATAACCTTCTAAAACGTTTATATAATGCAGTGCATAATTCACGTTGACAGCTTTGTTGGTTGTCTTACAATTTTATACATACTGTATTAACATCGCATTTATTATAATTCCTGAGATAAGCAAGATGCGTCATCTAAAATTAAAAATAGAACATAAATAAATATACATTTTAACCTTTGATAAACCACAGTTATTCGACAGTGTTATGAAATAGTCATTCACTATACATCACGAATAGTCGGGTTCCTATAATCCGAAGGAATTATTAATAAATTGTATCTTTCCGTTTACAAAGACGCGGTCAATCATACACAGAATTTCGTGGATAAAATATGTAATGCAACTGAACTGCAGGTTAAAATAATAAAACTACACATGACATTAAATTAATTGTACATAGGAATATAAATAAACATTTAGAAAAATTATTAAAAAAAAGGCCCCAGTTGTGTATCTTTCCGTTTACAAAGACGCGGTCAATCATACACAGAATTTCGTGGATAAAATATGTAATGCAACTGAACTGCAGGTTAAAATAATAAAACTACACATGACATTAAATTAATTGTACATAGAAATATAAATAAACATTTAGAAAAATTATTTAAAAAAAGGCCCCAGTTGTGTATCTTTCCGTTTACAAAGACGCGGTCAATCATACACAGAATTTCGTGGATATAATATGTAATGCAACTGAACTGCAGGTTAAAATAATAAAACTACACATGATATTAAATTAATCGTACATAGGAATATAAATAAACATTTAGAAAAATTATTAAAAAAAAGGCCCCAGTTGTGTATCTTTCCGTTTACAAAGACGCGGTCAATCATACACAGAATTTCGTGGATAAAATATGTAATGCAACTGAACTGCAGGTTAAAATAATAAAACTACACATGACATTAAATTAATTGTACATAGGAATATAAATAAACATTTAGAAAAATTATTAAAAAAAAGGCCCCAGTTGTGTATCTTTCCGTTTACAAAGACGCGGTCAATCATACACAGAATTTCGTGGATAAAATATGTAATGCAACTGAACTGCAGGTTAAAATAATAAAACTACACATGACATTAAATTAATTGTACATAGGAATATAAATAAACATTTAGAAAAATTATTAAAAAAAAGGCCCCAGTTGTGTATCTTTCCGTTTACAAAGACGCGGTCAATCATACACAGAATTTCGTGGATATAATATGTAATGCAACTGAACTGCAGGTTAAAATAATAAAACTACACATGACATTAAATTAATTGTACATAGGAATATAAATAAACATTTAGAAAAATTATTTAAAAAAAGGCCCCAGTTGTGTATCTTTCCGTTTACAAAGACGCGGTCAATCATACACAGAATTTCGTGGATATAATATGTAATGCAACTGAACTGCAGGTTAAAATAATAAAACTACACATGACATTAAATTAATTGTACATAGGAATATAAATAAACATTTAGAAAAATTATTAAAAAAAAGGCCCCAGTTGTGTATCTTTCCGTTTACAAAGACGCGGTCAATCATACACAGAATTTCGTGGATATAATATGTAATGCAACTGAACTGCAGGTTAAAATAATAAAACTACACATGATATTAAATTAATCGTACATAGGAATATAAATAAACATTTAGAAAAATTATTAAAAAAAAGGCCCCGGAGGGATTCGAACCCTCGATCTCCTGTTTACTAGACAGGCGCTTTAACCAACTAAGCCACGGCGCCGTTGTAAGGGTGTTATTGAACTTGCCTAATCAATAGCATCTTTTTTTATACTGTACGACAGATTACAACCGATTTATTTTTTATAATATGAAAATGTTACTCTATTCAAATTACACTACTCGCTGAAATTAATATTCAGAAATAGGAACAACGAATTGATAAATAAGTGCAAAATTTGCTTCAGGAAATCAGTAAGTACCGTAAGTAATACCATTTTGCATCCATACTTAAAAACACGTTAGAGACGATTTAAATGAAATAGAAACATTTATATAATATTATTTTTTTAGGTCTAATAGCGAAACACATAATACCATTTATCCTACAGTAAAACCTGCTTCCATTACATAAAACGAAGTTGTGGTTTTGCGGAGAATTGGCGCACTTTTATCTTTTATACTCAAGACCGTTTGTAGCGTTCGTGTTGTACCCTTATCTATCTACATAATATTTGATTATTGCATACTCAAAAGCGCATTTCGATATAGAAGTAACGATTCTTTCCTAAAAATGAACAATAAGAAATTTCTTTTGTACAGTCGTATACAACACACGATTAGTAATTAATGTGCGACAATAGCATTCACATTTTGATCAGGGACGCTATTGGGGGGCAATGTTTTAGAAAAATAATCAAAATCTCCATTTGAAAAATTGGCCATACTGTTTTGGTTTTAATTTTTCTAAAGCACTACCTACAAATCTAACCCTTCGAATTTTTGATTTAACTAATTTAACTTGTATAATATGGTAATTTTGTTAATTATTAAATGCTACAAATTGGGAAATTAAAAAGAACATTTCCCTTCTCAAGTGTACCAAACCAATATACGGGAATGGACCCATGTTACCTATAAAAAGAGGAAAAATAATAGTTATTACCCATTACCTACAGAAAATTTAAGTGCTGCAGATTTATTTCACTTGTCAACGAGAGTCTGGAGTAGTTATCTTTTATCTTCTTCTAATAGTGTAAATTTAATGCATCACATTCGAAACATGAATTTAATGAATGACTTTATTCATTGTATGTATAAATCTACGCAGTGATTAATTTTTCTACCAAATACTGCGACTGAGAATCGTCGGCGTCTTCGTGGATCAATGTAGTAAGCGTAAGACTACGGATCCCAAGGTCCCGGGTTCAAATCCCGACACGGCCGACTGCTTGAAAAATGGCAGGTGAGCATTTTTCACAAATATTACGCCCTCGTTCGGATGAGAGGTTAAATGGAGGTCCCGTGTGTGAGTGTTGTCACGCACGTTAAAGATCCCTACCTTGCCTGGAACGGCAAGGGTTCGGCAAAATTCTAAATTTGCAGGCAACAAAAAACTCGCCTCCTGGCCAATGTAGTACCTTCGGGTGGAGCATTGGAAATGTAAATGAACGACTGAGAATCGTCAGGCGGCTCAGTGGCTTAGCTGGTTTGTGCGTGACTGCAAAGCCGAAGATCCCAGGTTCGATTTCAGACACGGACCGCCTGAAAAATGTTAGACGTGGGATTTTTCACAAAAATAAGCCATCGGTCGAATGAAATGTAAAACGTAGGTCCCGTGTGTGAATGTTATGGTGCACGTTAAAGATTGGAAAATTAATAGTAGGATTGAGGATCGTCATCGTATGTGTGTAGCGAAAGAACTAAACAGAGCTGTTAGCTGATACGATACGTGTAGCGGTGTTGTTTTGTGCGATTTCGACTATAGCCGCAGTGACTGGTTTTCAGTGTCTCGCAATCGTCACCCTTTTTATCCACCGCCATTTAGGTCTAGTCTATTTATCAAACACTTCCGTCTTACCTTGTGCTGTGTCATAGCACTCTAGATCAGGGACCAGTTCACAAAGCTTCACTCTTCAGTTTTGTCTTTAGTTTTAGTCAATGCTGATGCGTCTTTCTTCTGCTACATTATAATAGAATATAATGATTCTCTTCGGTTCTTTTTAAAAGTGTATATTATTATTGTATTCGGTTGCTGTCTATATAGTCCTAGTATGCGCCTTTATAAAGTTTTATGTTATTGTAAAGTTGAGTGTACATAACAAGTATCTAAAAAGTGTTTCAATTTCGTGTAAATAGAACTTTCAATTATCTTTTCTTTGCGTGTATGTTAATAATTTTAAATTAATGAATATTTTTGTTTCAACAATGAAAAAATGCCCGCCAGATATTCGATCTCTTTCGGAAAAAAAATTAAACAAGATCGGCCAGTTACTATAACTTGTAAAAAAAGTGCCAAGCCCAGGGAGATAAAATGCTGGAATGTTCTGAACCAAATGTATAGCCATCCTTCTAGCTCTAACTTAACTTTAACGTCAATGTGTCAGTATCATAACGTTCTTGCATCTGCACTGAGCTAAAACCCTTAGGTGAAACCTGTACAGCCAATCGTGGATTTTCCGGCAAACGATAAGGGAAAGAAGTTTGCGGCCCGCTATTATAACATGTACCTGTAGCTTGAGTATTCAGCCGTAGAAGATTTCTGCTACTGTTTTTCTTGTCGGCACTTTGTTCCTTCAGCTTCAGTTCGACAGGGGGAAATAATTGATAACTGAATTTTTATTGACCGAGGATTCCAAAAGTAGAAAGATGCATCAGCACGTTTCCAACAACATGAAAAAGGAGAGAGACAGACGTAAATGTTCAATAGTAGCTTTAGGGGAATTAAAAATCGCAGCACTCGTAAACATCGGCTGCTTCTTTGCGTTCTAGAGAGCTCGAAGAGAATAGGAAACATCTAAAATTTTGTTGAAAGTGACGTGTTTCTAGGGCATGAAAGGTTTAGCTTGTAGGTGTTGTAATGAATCAGAAGAGTCTTTCAACATAGAAAAGTTTAATGAATTTTGGGATACAATGACAGCAGATGATCCACAACTAAAGGAAAGAATGAGTCGACGGTATGGCCACAATTTTTCACATGTGTACGAAACTAATTTCATTGAAGTTTTTGTACAAAAATCTTGAAAAATATACTTTTAAAAGTGAAAGAAGCCAATTTCTTTGTTATTATGGCAGACAAAACCAAAGATCACTCCAAGCCTGAGCAACTCGCACCCCTTACAAGGTATATTAATCCTGCAATTAAAGTAAACGAAAGTGCCGTCTTCTTGCTTCACTTGAAAGACTGTAGTGCTGAAGCAATATTGAAAACAATAGAAAATGGTTTAGCAAATGAAGGGTTGTACTTAAATTCTTGCGTTGGACAGTGTTGCGACGGGGCAAGTGTTACGAGTAGTTTGGCTGGTGGAGTGCAAGCAAAACTGGGAGAGCGTGCGTCCAATGCTACTTATTTGCATCGCCACGCTCATAGACTAAATCTAGTTTTAGTTCACGCGTTAGGGGAAAACTACAAAGTTTTTTCTTATTCTTCAAATGTGGTACAATTTTATTACAAGTAATGTCACGCGCCGTGAACTATTTTTAGATGCTCAGCCAGGACTTCAACAAACAGTGCTTGATCTTAAATGAACAGTCCCTACCCTATGGTTTTGTTAGTACAACGCTGTAAAAAAAAGGGAGATTGACCTACCCGGCAATTTTAATTATATTGGTTGAAAGAGAGAAGGATCGAGCTTAAAGTATCGGAGTTAAAACTCAGATACGACAGAAAATATTTATATTTCTCTACAGGCAATGGAATCTATTTTAGCAACAACCTACTTTTTGTTTGAGAAACTGCAAGCCAAAAACCTATATTTGTCAAGTGAAAACTGTCGGATTGAATGGTATAAGAAAACAAATAAAAAAGCAAAACATCCATTGACATGAAATTTCAAACGGGTTTGGTCTATTGCACTGTGGGACAAACCCACAGAGACCATGTGGAACTGCAAGTAAAGATCCAGATAATGACAGGCTAAACAAAGTCTATTTTGATGTTTTGGACCAAATTATATCTGCATTTGACAAGCGATTTATTTGTAACGAATTTATATATTCTGTTGCAAAATTCTTCAAAATGACCAATGAAACACTTCTAAATTGTAAACATCTCACCCTTTTCATTGACCACTATGGAGGACTTCTTGACATAAAATTAGTCAAATTAGATTTGCCGCTAGAAAAGAATCATGTTACAAGTGTTTGCATTGAGGACAATATTCTTACATTTCTATATACTTTGAAGGTTATACCAGTAGCAAACTCTGAGGTAATTAAAGTTTTAGATATTTGCTACCTTACCATAATTACAACTGCTGGAAATGAAAGGTTCTGCTCCGTCCTGTAGCAAGTGAAGAACTTTTTAAGAACAACGACGGGCTATAAGAAACTTTGCTCCCTGATGTTGTTGGCTATAGAACAGGAATAAATCAGCAATCTCGAACTAGAGCAGTTTGTAAACGATTTTGCGTCTCTGAAGTCACGTTGGTATCCCTTACCACATTAAAAGTTGATTATAACCAAAGTCAGTTGTTAATAGCTAAAAGGGTACCTGCAAATGATCCTTTAAATTAGATTATTGACTTCAATTTTAACATAATAATTATATTACACTTAACAGATTTTAATCTTTAAATAATCTATAAATAATTTACTTGAATAGAAAAACTTCATGTAATAATATGTATTTCCGTGAAATTGACCTCATAGAATTAAAATTATTTGTTTGATTATAACAATCAGCCTTACTACTGAAGAAATATTAATATTGTGATATTTTAGTAGTAGTTATTCAACAAGTTGAACAAGTAGTAGGCTTATTAAAACCTAAGGTTACAGTACCCAACTTTCGCATAATCTCAAAAGAAACCAACCATAAGACCTACAGTTTAGGATAATAACAACAAACGTTGAATTCTGGAATAAATTAATGTAATACAGTTATGTTTTTTCATAGTCATATCAGTTAGCGAGTTAGGATATAGTTTCATTCACCTACTACTTTGTACCTGCTATCTTTTAGAATAGAAATTGATCCTAATATGTAACTAAAAGCAGTTCTAATCAAGCTAAAATCACATTTTTATCGTTTATATTTTTAAATTCTCCTAGAAAGGATCCCTGACCCCCATTGGCATGACGTTATTTCATACCCTCGATGCCCCCCTCCAACATTAAAGTGAAATGGCATCAATAATTTTTATCTATAGTAATGGAAAGTTAGGATGAAGTGGAATAACTAATAAATTGCGAGACGAAAACACGAATGTATCAAATGGCAGATTATTAATCGGGGTTTACAATAACGTTCTAAGGGCCGGTTTATCAATTCACCGTTAAAAGTGTCAGTTAGTTAACTGTTAATAAATGCTAACCAAGGGTTAATGCATTAGTTAAATTGAACACCGTTTATCAATGTGTAACATAACTCTAGTTTAATAACTTCCAGTTAGTATTAGATTGGCTGCAATGTAATTCGATGAATTGATTCTATTGGTTATAATTCCAACCAGAATAATTTCTGAAGAAGGGATTCAAACAAACCTTACTGATTTGCTCTTGTAAAAGTACGTTTATTAAATTTTTTGACGAAAAACGCACACGGGGTGCAAATTTCAGCCCAAGCGACAGACAGAGGTTATTACGAATAGTTAATACTTTTAAAAACATTATAGAAAACAAAAAACAGATGGTATAAAATGACGACAAAAAGAAGCGGCATGGGAAAAAATTACCAATCATTTCAATGCAGGATCAGTTGGACAGGTAAATGACTGCTCAATAGTATTTATAAAAGATTACTTACTATTTTATTGTAGCCTAGAAGTGTAAAACAAATTCGTTTTAAGTACGATAACATTAAGAAAGAGATGCGAAAGCAGTTCAGCCAGCATTTTAGTTATACAAAGGGTACAGGTGGGGGCCCATATGTACCTCCACCAAGCCATACTTCTGAAGAAGAAAAAGAACTTGTCGAAACAATAGCAATATCTTTTCAAGGACTTGAGAGTAAATTTGATTTGGAGGCAATTGAAGGTAGTTCAGTTATACAGTTTAGAATTGTTTTATATTATACAAGAATTTACAGCTGGGAGGTTGAGAATGACATTGCTAGGGCAATCGACAGGTTTAGAAAATGGTGACAATGACATGAACCTGCAAGAAATAGAGGTCAATTGGTATGACTACACACCGAGTATGTTGTAAACTCCTGTCGATTCAATTTTAAAACGAAGTGCAACAAAAGCAGTTGATGTACAACAATCAGCCACTGTAGTAAATCACCCTCAACCAGTGGCGTTAATAAGCCGAGCTCATCATTAATAATTTCAACGCCAACTACTGTACAAGATGATTTGCAGAGGAATGAGCAATATGGTAATTTAATGACAAACTAAATCAAACAACCACAATGACATTATTTTGAGTTTTAATATTTTTGCAGATACTACATGGACAAGTCGAAGAAGACCCATAATAAAAAACGTAAATGTCTTTCATCGGCAGGTGCAAAATTTGAACATTTGGCTGATGAAAAACGTGAATTAATTCAAATTGAGAAGGACATCGTAGAAGAGAGAAGATCATATTTAAAACTTGAGCATGAACAACCCTTCAAAAATCTACAACTAGAGCAACAAGAACTTGAATTGCGAATTCTCTTATTGAATGCTCAATTAAAATAACAGTAATTGTAAATATTAGGAACACTAATGATTTTTTTTTATTGATTTTATAAAATATAATAATACATAAATGTTCTATTAATTTTATTATCTTCCAAAATAATCCTCCAATAGTTGTTCTCTTGCCGTGGCTACATTATTATTGATGGGTGGTTCAACATTTATCTCCTCGTCGAATTCTATATTTTCTATATTTAGTTCTAGATCTAGTTCAGGCTCTTGTTCCTTTTTGTCAATTGCTATATTATGCAAAACAGCAGTGGCCACTATTAAGTCCATTGTTGTTTGGAGTTTTAAACGCAAACCGAGGGACAAAATTGGAAATCTCCGCTTCCATATTCCATACTGACATTTTACTAGATTTCTAGTTTGAATAACTAAACACAAAAGATAAGTTGAAACCCACTAAATAATAATTTTTTAACTATACCAGATTCATTGTAAAGTTCCTGAACTCTATTATGTGTTTGTGTGAACGGTGTTATTACATGCATGCTGTTTGCATAACCACAATCAGCAACAAGTATTGAATTTTGCCCAAATTCCCCATTCTTCAATCTTCTTTTAACGGAAGAATTGTTAAAAATTGTTTGTTGTGGCTTGATCCATGCCAACAAGCAACTATATCACAATTTTTAAATCTGCTGAAGATATTGTTTGGGTGTTAATAGAAAAATAACCTTTTCTGTTTCTAAATGTCTCAGCATGATTTCCGCCTAAAAAGCAAACATTCTTAAATAAGTGTAATATATAAATTATTTTACCTGGCGACTGTATTCAAATATGCGTACAATCAAGAGAACCCATAACTCAGTTCCGCTTTGCTATAAAAGCTTAGTTGAGCTTCTGCTACGGTAGTGGCTGTTACAGGCATTTTGGTAAAACGTGGACTTAATGCTGCTATTACAGAAGTCACCCTTTTAACAATTTTGCAAGCGGAGCTTTTGCTTACATTTAAAAAATCTGCAGTAAACATAGCGCAAACATAGCAATAGCTGATCAATTGGACGAATTACAAGAGTTCTGAAATTAAAGTAATACAATGTGAAAACTTAAATTATTTAACGTTTAACCTACCTGTCGGTTGGGTATTGTAGAATGTGTTCAATCGATTCGGTACCATCATAACAGTTTGTTTACTTAAACGAAAGCGGACATAAAAATCGCGATCATCCCACTTTTCAAAGTGGTCAATACGCTTTTCAACCCTATAAGGTCTACGTTCCCACGTCAGAAACTCGGCAAAGTCGTTATCGTCGTCGCTTATTCTTATATTATCTAAACTTTCCATTTTTTTCCTAAAATATTGATACCAAATTTGAGGTTATGCTACAACGTTGCGTTCCTACACACAAGAGGATACTGTAATGTGTATTTGATAGTAGTTACTCTCTTGTCAATTTATATTGTATTTGCGAGACACAAACATCTGGTGAGTCCGAAGTTTTTTATAACTATTTTACATGATTGTCTTTTCAGCTTAATTGTACTGTAAGAAGAAACATTATTTATAGCAGCGTGCTTACAATAAAGGTTGAAACCGCTCGTGGAAGCGTAAGTAATTTAAGAGTTTAAGTACTCTTTCTAAAGTATTATTCTTTATGGTTCCTTTTTTTGTCTACATTTCTTGGTTTTTCGTATTAGAGGTTCTGGATTCTGTTGGTACTTGCTACTGGAGTCATCCTATATCGCAGGGGAGCTCTAGGATTCTACTAGCGATAATTCCACGGAGTACAGGTTTACTTGCTATATGTTAATTGTGTTTGTTTATTGTTGACGATCTATTGAACCAAAACTGTAGCTTTATGAGTGTAAATATTTAAGAGGTAGAGTGTCAATTTATTTGTGTAACGGTATGTCAATTACTTAAATGTTGATTATTAATAGGTGCTAGTTACGACTGCATCTTAATTACAGTAGACGAATTTGTATAATGCTAGGGGTGGACAATTTATTGAGATCATATGTATATATGTGCATAGTGGGTTGTAGAATTTAGGCGTAGGAACTCCCTACACTAAAGTAACTTCTTAAGATACATTTATCTTTATATCAAAATAGAAGGGAAGTGCACTATCCTTGTTCGATTATTAAATCTTATAATTAGGGCAGATACAAATTGCTTACTGCTATTGATTTGGGGAGGTTCAATTAAAGGGGTAACATTAAAATTTTTTTATTTTTGTATACTAAAGTAGTTATTCATTTTGGGTTGTAGTGAGAAGCTAATTTATTTAACGTTAATAAATGGCATACTAAGTTATGAGTTAGTTGTTATTAAAAGCTCTTTCAAACAAGAGGGTAATGATAAAGAACATTTGGTAGACTATGGTCAAAAAATTGCTATAAAATAGTTATATAAACAGTAGTTGTGTGTACAGAAGGGTAAGTTTGGAGTATCATAGAATTGTTGCTTTAATTACAGAAGTCAGCTGTTTGATATTAAATCGGTGGTATGTTGTGGACCCTATTTTCTGCAATTGGCGCCCAGTATTTTTCTTTATAATTAGTGTGGCTTATCCATCTTTGCCCACGGCCCATCCTGTTGCAAGTCCGGGAATCGCACCATATTCCAAGTTAGTTGACCAAGGGTTTTACCATTCTATCCCTAAATGGTCACGACACTTACAGAAATATCCACCTTATTTGTTCTTGCCATGCATATTAGGAAAAAGGCGTGACACAAAAAAGGGGCGCCCAACGTGCGTTCGAACTTTTTTTGAATTTAATAACCTGTCGTATTGATAATAGTTTTAAAATTTTATGTTTTTGTAATTCTTTGATTGACATTGGTGTGTTCAGTGTGTCAAATCAAGTTCTTTTTTTTGCTTAGAGCTAGTACATTAAAAGTACTTACTGTTTTTATATATATTTAAACAAGTTACAATGAATTCATATCGACTTTTAAAAGAGGAAATGATATATGAATTTTTAGTTTGTGGTTTCAAAATTTCTCAAGCTGTTACTAGTGCTGAATTGCATTCTCAATTGAAAGCAGTTTTAGACTGCAGTTAACTTTCAACCTGATTGTAAAAAGGAAATAGAAATCTGTGGAAGCAAAATTCAGGATTTAGAGGAAGAACTTAAAACTACTAAGATTAATCCTTTAAAAATTAATACCAAAGTTAAACATTTATTAGGACGAATAAGTAGATTACAATTAAAGGACAATGAAACATTAGCAGAAAGTGCTATCGCGGCGTTACTAGACCGTGTTGCAGCCATTGATTCTTTATTAGATGATTTTAATACACTGACAAAGACTGATTCGTTAACCGAAACAACATGTTTCACAAAGGTAGCTACAACTAATGCTCAAATAACATCTGGTTTACCTATGTTTAAGGCAAAAAGTGTTCTTTCTTGTAAATAGGGAATATCATTTAATGGACAACCACAAGGATTAAGTGTTAATGCATTTATTGAACGTGCTGAGAAACTTCAATTAGCTAGGAATGTTACGGTTATTTGGTACCGTTCGATAAAATCACAGATTAGTTCATGGTTAGATGTTGTTACAAAGTTAAAAGCAGAATATTTACCATTTGATTACAATTTTGAATGATCAAGAGAAATTCACTCAAGATTGCAAGGTCCGAATGAAAGGGTTGGTAACTTCTTTGCATGCATGATAAATTTATTTGCACGCTTATCACACCCGATGTCAGAAAGTAAAAAATTGTCAATACTTAGGAGAAACATTGCACCTTATTATATTCATGGATTGTGCGATATTTAGTCTGTTTCTGAATGATTAGCTTCATGTAAGGGGTTAGAAAGTAATAGACAATTAGCATCCAATAATCATACTCAAACGAAAAAATTTATTAATAAATTAGAACCAGATTTAGCTTGTCCCTTGGAGAGTTCTGAAGTCATATTGATAAATAAAGAAGTAGGTAGTTCAAGAAACAATGAAGTTAAATGTTGGAATTGTGGTAATTCAGGCCATCCTTTTAGGTCATGCACTAAACCCAGATCAACAAAATTTTGTTACGGTTGTGGTACACCAAATTATACTAAATTTGCTTGTCCAAATTAAGTGATTGGGAAACGGAAAGAGAGGTCGTCGTGTAGCTGATCGTCGATGTTACTTGTGAAGGCTGATTATTCGTGGAAGTTCTGGTTAAATGTTGTGCGTGCAACTTTTAACGAGACAGAATAAATAAATTTGTAGCTAGAAATAATGATTCAAGACCGTACATGCAAATTTCCATTTATGATGTAATATTCATTTGTTTTTTGGATAGTGGAGCAACTCGAACTATTGTAGGGAGAAATGGTTTTAAAAAATTAGAGAAATTAGATCTTAGTTTGCAACTGGGATATTCTAGTGCTAAAGTAGCTGATGGAAAAAGTTATTTTGATTGAAGCTTTAGTTATCCTAGATGTCGTCGAAGATTTAATTTTAGGGATGGATTTTTGGTCACGCATGGGTATTGTTTCATCTTTCAAAGATAAGACTTGGAAATTTATAGAAGATGTACAAGTCAATGCAATTTGTGTCAAAGATAGCTTGAGTCCGCAGGAAGTTGTAAAATTAAATAAGGTGGTAGATTCTTTTTTTTTACATGTCGAAAACATTAGGATGTGCAAAGGGGGTTAAACATAATATAAACACAGGTGACAGTATACCCATATAAAAAAGGTACTACCCTGTTTCGCCATATATGAAAAAATTAATAGATGATGAAGTTGATAAAATGCTTAACTTAGATGTGATTGAAAGGTCCAATTCACCTTGGAGTTCGCCTGTAGTAATGGTGAAAAAGCCTTCAGGGAATATAGGTTTTGTATTGATTTTAGAAAAGTTAATGGTGTTACAAAAAAAGATGCGTATCCTTTACCTTATATTTCAAATATTTTAGATCGTTTACGTGATGCACGATGCTTATCGTCAATAGACCTGTAATTCGCATACTGACAAGTAGAGCTTGAAGATTCTAGTAAAGAAAAAACAGCGTTTACGATTTTAGGGAAAGAGTTGTTTCAATTTAAACGTTTGCCTTATGGTCTTCATAATGCACCAGCAACATTTCAGCGGCTAGTTGATTCATTATTTGGTCCGGAATTACAAGATTTTGTCTCAGTTTATTTAAACGATGTGATCATTGCTACTCTAGATTTTTATACACATCTGAAAATTCTTAATGAAGTGTTTCACCATTTGTTAGTTGCTGGTCTTGTAACGTATTTTTTTTATTTAGTGACGTATTCTCTATAAATTTAATATTACGCCTTAATAAAATCAAAACATAATTTGTAATTGTCTGGTGACAAAAGATAGCTTATTATATGTATATTGTATAATGGGTTTCGTCCGCTCAGATATCTAAGTTACTAGGCTAGTTACTTATCTGCTATTTTTCGCAATCACTTTTTGACTAGAACTTGAACGAGAAAGCAGCTCGACTGGTGATAAGAAGAGTCAAGATGGTGCCAAGTGAATTTGCTTGGCATCGTGTTCGAAAAAAAAGATTAAACAATTAATACCATCGTGTCAGAGTCTAGTTCCTGATAGCTTTTAGTGTGGATTGATTTTGTGTTCCACTATTGGTGAAGCAATTTGATTCCTGCAGACACGATGAAAAATTCTGGTGTACATCATTAATGCATGCAATAATGGAGAGGTAAAAGCTATACATAAATTTTGGAATAATGAAAACTGTTAGATAGATCAAGGGAAGATTTTATTTAATTTAATAATATTTTATTAAAAAGGTTTTGTGGGCTCCAATTTAAATTCAACGTTTCAATATGAACATCTTTTTGTGTGGATTGCAGATGGTTTAGCTTGGTCGACATATGGCGTTGTTTTGTTTTGGCAAGAACGTTCAAGTTTTTTTTGGTTCCAACTGTACTTCGTGCACGTGAGTGATCTTGACCTTAAAGTATATTGAATTTATTTAAAAGTTCCAAGTTAGATGAAAGATTAATATATTATTTTAATGTCGTTATCTTGAAGTGGGTTTTTGTATAAACACCCTATTTTTGTATTAGTAACTTTATAAAAAATTTTTAAAGATGGCAGTATTGTAGCCTTGAATATTTAATCGTTAAGTGAACAATTATTAGTTACACTAAAAAGTGTTATTGAAACCACATGTCAAAATATCTACAATTTTTAGATACTATCACCACATTATTTTAAATTACATTAGAATATTTTTGCTTATTATTGAGGACATGCACTTTAACCTTAAGAAATGATAAACTCTTAAAGGACAAAATGTTAAAGTTTTTTCTTTGAATGGTACAATTTAGTAACACTTAAATAAAATATTTTTGATCGTTAATTGTAAAGTCTATTGTAGCACTACTCAAGGCTATCTTTATTCCAACGTGTAATCTATATATAAATAGCGTAAGCGGTTGGTTTGTTCCAATTTTAGCTTCAATATTATAAGGGCGATATACACATATTATACATCAAAAATTCAGCTTGAAGCGTAGATTTGCCAAAAACTATTAAAATTGGAAAATATTGTACCACTACGGAGTTATGATATGTCAAACATGAAAAAAAACGCCATAGTAGAGAGAGGACCTGCAAGCTAGATCCTCCACCTCCATAACCTCCACCTCCACAAGTTTGCAAAATATTTACAACAATCTCCACCTCCACCTCCACAAATTTGCAAAATATTCGCACATCTGGAGAAAAATTTGCACAATAGTTTTCTTCAACTAAGCATTTTTTAGCTCCAGGCACGGATAATTTCAACACTTGCAAAAAATCGCACATCTGGTAACAAAAATCTGCACAATAGCTTTCTTCAACTAAGCAATTTTTAGCCCCAGGCATGGATAATTTAATTAAATTCTAGTTTACTTTTATCTTACAGTAAACCCTTACACCATATTAGCAAATATTCGCACATCTGGTAACAAAAATCTGCAAATTTTTTTAGCTCCAGGCATGAATCTCGCACTTGACACCCCGATCAGGGTGCTAGACCCTCCACCTCCACAACCGCCACGCAAAAAATTTGCGCATCTGGTAACAGTATTAAATAACACTGTCATCTTAAATTTGCACAATAGTTTTCTTCAACTAAGCAATTTTTGGCTTACGGAGGCATGAATCGTGCTCTCGGCACCCTGATCTGGACCGTCGGGCTCCCGGCATCCTTCCCCAGGACCCCGGATCTGCAAATTCGCTCCGCTAATTATGACGATATTTATATTAATCTACTAGATTCGAACTTATTTACAGAGTGGGAGATGCTCTAACTTATGGCGATATTTACATAAATCTACAGACCCCATGTGTAAACCCAATATGTATTAATAAAACTAAAAAGATATGTATCCATTTATTTGCAAATAGGTTTTAAACATGATCACCTTATTTTTGGTACAATTCAAAATATTTTTATCGGCATGAAGTTGACAATGATGGGAAATGGGAAATACTACTATACTTGTTTAACATCTTGATGCAAGGAACATTGTAATCTTCAAGATTTCGCACGTCGTTTCCAGGTAGGTACTGACAAATCAGTTTTTGCTTCTGTAGACCTTTCACGAATATTATAGCCTCGACGGGTACCAGTTCTTGTAAAAGTAGACTTAAAAATTGTGTTGAAAATCCATTTGTTGAAGGCGTATCCCAGTGTAGTCCATGCAAATTTTTAGTGACCCACTCGTTATGCTTCTGAAAGTCTTTGCTCATTTGTGCATCCGTCAAAGTCATATCGAAAATCTCGTGCTACAAGTCACCGCTTTCTACATTGAGTATAGCGATTTCTTTCACGAAAAAATCAATCTCCTTAAACTGGAAACCTATGATATCTATAATGTATGATGACACCATGTTCACTCGTTAGAGATTGTTTACAAATGTCCAGCTGGCAAATAAGAAATAAAATAAATAAAGTGCTAACAATTTAAAGTAGAAATTTAAATATTACCATATTACATATTACAATATTACAATCTTTTATGAGTTAAGACCGAAATATAACTTTTAAGACGTTGTAAAAGATATAATTCAGTGTCTTGATGCAAGAATGATAATTTTAAACTAAAAAGTCTTACCTACTTGTATCGAATTCTGCAGATGTTGAAACTGATATTTGAACTAGAAACCCGGTCTATTTATATAAATCTTCAGATCCTTTCCAATCAACATAAATCCTGTTATAAAACTAGACCCTCAACTTTGATACCCTTTCACAGAACGCTCTAGTTTCATATTGTTTATGGAAAATTCTCAAAGTAATGTATTAACCCTAAGGTATTTAGTAAAACTACGTTACATCAATTCGCTATAATTAAATAAATTTAGATAGAAGTATTGGCAAACTAAAAGTAGCTAAAATACATTAACTATTGTTGTAGGGGATAAAAACGATGGGATACTTGGACAATTGACATACATCCCCGCCCACCCTGCATCAACAAATTTAGATGCACTCACCATATTGGAAAAGTATTCTTTGAGAATGATTAATACAAGACCTGCGGCGTTCTTCCTATTTAGATCTAGGATTTTAATTGAAACAATTTGAAACAAATATGTTACAAACGCAATTACGTTATTTAGCCAAGTAAAATTAAAACGTTCTGTTTATTTTCAGCTATTTAATGTAAATGACGTATTAATTACATTCATCATTAATGTATAGAACAATGATACTCTGATTTATGTGCTTAAAGGAACGTTTTATAGATAGCCAAAATTCTCAAAGTAATGTATTAACTCTAAGGTATTTAGTAAAACTACGTCACATCAGATCGCTATAATTAACTTTAGATAGAAGTATTGGCAAACTAAATGTTGCAAAAAGACATTAACTATTGTTTAGAGGATAAAAACGATGGGGTACTAGAACGAATGACATACATTCACCCGCCCTGCTTTACAAATTTTAGACACGCTTTCTATATCGATCTTTGTGAACAATTAATTGCGAGACTTGCGATTTTTAGTATTTAGATCTACTAGAGACGTAAAACAAATTTCAAACTCTAGCAATCTTTAAACCAAAAAGCTTACCATAGTTTAAAATTAAAATAAATCTTTGGTGTAAACTATGGTACATATATCACATTTGACTCCCATTTTCATTAACGCTTCAACAGGATGGAATTTGTAAAAATTAGAAGCAACGTGTTTATTGGAACAGAAACTTGACCTTCCCAAATTATATTCAAACAAAATAATAGAAATTACATTTACGGTATTTTTTAACACAGGGTAATTCGCAAAAAAAATATCATGCAATAAATGATTGTAATTATGCCAATCGTCATAAATAAAACCAATAGACACATCTTTAGCAATATTCTACGTCATTAGAATGTAAACAATTTATAACTGGAAATTTGTTGACCGACAAGCAAACTCCTTTCACGAAATTAATGATAATTACGCGCTAGAAATGTGTTTTGGAAAAATTCTCGCATTATCAATAAAATTTACATAAAAATGAAATGTAAAATGCAGCATTATTTATAATGCAATCCTGAAACCTCAAATTTCTCCAAAACAATAACGATTGTTTTTTATCATCTCTAGGATTACAATATCGCGAATACTAAAAACTGAATTATATTGCTCATTAAGACGTTGTAAATAAAGAGTGTTATTTATTTACTTCAATTTAACATGTAGATTTTCCAAAGTATATTTTAATCGTGTTTAATTTGGTGAAATGTAAAAACTAATTAAAAGAATGATAGTTTGCAATGTATATAAACGCAAGAAACGGAAGTCAAATCAGTGCAGTTTACCGGGTCTTTTTACCTAAGTAAAACGGAAAATATTTTTTTTAAACGTCGTCCACCAGTTTGAATCTGAAAGGGTAAGTAGATTTTTGCTTTTACCGTATTTTAATATACCGCTTAAAAATATATTGCATTTTATTTGCTTAAATTAAATACTAAACTGAAAACTTATCATTTCCTCTGTATGTTGTAAGTCATAATTAAAAAAAACACTATCTAGTACAATAATTTATTAAACAATACATTATAACCGATTGGAAATCCTAAATGTACATGATTCATCTTCGAGCGCTGATTCATAAATAACCAAACTATGAAAAGCAAATCTGTTGCGGCAATCCATCCAAATTCATTAATACCATAATATTTAACAAATAATTCACGTCTTTTGTTGCGAATTTGCAATAATTTTTCCACTAAATAAATATCTGGAGTATTCGTAATCTGCAGCTTCTCTTTGTAGAAAGACCCCAAGATCGGGTTATCGTTTAAGTCCCAAGCAAATAAGTGATAGGCTTTGTCTGTTGAATTTGTATCACTTTAAATAATTCCGTTGACCAGTTGGGCAAATAACCTTTATCAAAAACAGTCTTATATTTAGATATACGCACTATATCACCTATTCTAAGCAAATTATTTCGGCTTGTAGCATCACTATCTGCGAAAAGTTTAACTCTTTCAGGATGTTTTTCAGCTTCAATTGGGCTCAATCCAGTCGGCCGGTGCTTACTATTATTATATTCTTTAATAACTTTAGGTAATATTTGTAACCATCTATAATTTCCTTGTAAATAGAATCTCTGGTACAATTCGTTTTTTACACTCCTAATTAATCATTCCGCCATACTGGCTTTGGTCGCCGAATGCGTAGAGTAATGGTTTACTTTATAGTCGTGCATGAGTTTTTTAAACGATTTATTGTAAAATTCCTTGCTTTCATCTGTTTGCAATATTCTTATCGCGTAACATTGTTCTCAGTATAATTTTCATCGCTCTTGTAACTTCTGGACCAGACTTATTTTGTAACGGTTTAGCAATTGCGTATTTCGTAAGATAGTCCAGCCCAATTAGAATGTACTTGTAACCTTTATTAACAAGAGCGTATGGTTGAAATTTTACCAAGTCAAATTGCATGAGATCCCTTTTTATAGGCTTAAGCACTGTGTGCCGACGCAAAAAATTTTCCGCGCTGGTCTAAACAATTCTTCTACGATTGCTGTTTTACTCATTGCTGGGGGTGTACTGAAGCCAGACTAAGCATGCCATCATTTTGTAATTGTATCTTTGGTGTGAGTTCGAGTTTTGGATTGTAATACCTGTTCTTAACATCTTTTGCTGATGCATTATAAATCGATGAAAGTGCGAGACTGAGTTCTTGATCGTTTGTTGCAGATGTGTTATGCAAATTCATCAACAACTGTACAAATGCTTTTACATCGGATACAAGTTTATCAAATTTTTCATGTATGTACTGTTTGGTTACAGCATCAGATTTTTCAATAGGAGAACTAAGGTGGATAATTCGTTGATTCCTCGCATTGTAAACTACGGTCTTACGACGAACATCTTCTATACTTCTTAAACAGTTAGACAATGTATGGTTTACTAGTTTAACTGCAAACATTTTGGTGACCCCATCGTTGTCTTCCTTAGGTTCAAGTACATCCACCAATCTCTTACCGCGCAAACTAATTTTTTCCTCTTCTGATTTGAATACGATGGTACTTCTTTGATTGACAATGTCGTACTCATCTATAGGATCCGAAACGTTGACGATACGTTTTTGTTGTAAATCATAACTTTTACCATCTGGTGTAAGCGCAAAACCACGCCCTGGTGGACCTTGTCGTACATCAGCATTTTTGTACTTGGCACGACCGAACCGGTCTATAGGCATTTTGAAACTGAGAAAATTTTAGTAAGATTATTCTATTATATTTTCTTCCCTTAACTCTTCCATTATGGACATCATCTCGTTTATGTTCTCAACGCTTGTGTTACCTGCCTGGTAAGTGGCATTCAGTAATTTTAGTCGGTCGATTAATTCGTGAACGTTGTTCCAATGAACGTACTGAATACGACTAGTATTCAATTTTTTGTAAAAACGATTAGGAAGTCCGGCACCTTTCTTCTTCATGGCTGACGATGTCCTTTTTTGATTGTCTCCGAAATTCTGTGATATGCGGCAACACATATTTTTGGAATTTTATGTTTGTAGTCGGAAACCCTGCTAGATCATTTAATTTGAATGGATCGAATCGTTTCGTGAAAATCGAAGCTGCTTTAATCATTTCCAGGTAATTTCGTAAATGCTCGTGTAAATTAAAATCACCCTTTTCGTGATCAAGGTTTATATAGGTTAGCAGATTGTACAGTCCAAACGTACCACGATACTTTATATTATTTAATGTAATGTCACCATTTTTTCGATTTATATCCAACTCTTTGTTTCCGAACACCCATTTATCATCTTCAGGATCATACCTCACACCATAAACAGATTTGTCTATATTTTCGTCTTCATCTCTAATCAACACGTTTGCATAGTAGGGATGAAACGGTTCTTCGGGAATGGGCTGCTTAATTTTCTTTATAGGTACCTCCTTGTTTTCAACTTTAACTTCTCTTGTAGGTAGTTTTTCGGTTATGTCATGCAAATGGGATGCGGTTACTTGCAAAGGTTCAATCAATTGTTTGTGGACCTCTTTGAATTCTTGCTGTGACGTGGTGTAACCCTTTTTGCACTCCACAAACTTGTTGGTCTGCAATATGTAAGATGTTTGCAGCGAGTTTACGATTGGTAAAACCCAAAATGGATCCAATGCTGTTTGCACGGTTAGCTCCAAAATCAATCGGTATACTGCTTCTTATAGAACATTTCAACATGTTATTGTTTGCACTTAGTTTAAAAAAATTATCAATGTTCACATCCATGTCTGGAACCTTACTGAGCCACTGTTTGAACACACCCTGTATATATACGTTTATTTCCTCCAATTCGTAAGAACCCGGTTCAATAGTTATAGAATGTTGTTCTGAATCGTCAAAGTACAAGACATTATTTCCAGGATGTACGTTTTGCACAGTGTTACATGTATAGAGTCCCACTAAACCTAAAACATATTCACTGTCCTGCTTCAATTTAATTAGAGGGTAAATGAATTCTGTTGATATGACGTTGCCGTAACCAAATATGCTCAGAGTTTTAGCCATTTTCACTAAGAAATTTTAACACTAAATGTCCGCAATTGTATGTGTTGTAAGTCTGCTCCGATACACTATTGTTGTAAATTTTGCAACCTCAAAATAACTCTCGACTTCTTCCGGGGGTCTCAAGTCGCCAAAGAGTACCCTGCTCTCTTGTGGTGTCCAAGTTAATCACACCCGATTCGATGACACGCGGTTTAATCTTCTTTAACTGATCTCTAGAAAAACGACTCGAAAATGAGGAATATTTAATGCGTATTTCCATATATCTACGTTGGTGAGAGCTCTTCGAGGTAACTTGTCTAGTTTTTTGACACTTTTCTACAAGTGCCACGCCCTTGCTTGTATGGCTTCAAGAATAATGCAGATCCTTTCTTGTAGGGCTTTAAAAACAAGCCACTTTCTTTTGTTCCTACTGCTATTGCTTCCATAGATCTGTTGTGACGTTCACCCTCCTTTAACTGTTCGCTAGCAGCTCTTGCATCGTTCACAGCTTTTACAATTCCTGCAGCACCACCTGTTAAGGCTCCTAGAGCACTTAGTCCGGCAAATATTGGAATCAATGGTAAAAAACCACTTTTCTGCAGGACAGGTATAATGCGTGGGAGTTTGATCTTCTTTTTGCCTCCGGCACCTTTTACAACTCTTTTCCCAACATGGATACCAACTTCAAGTAACTTCTTTAAATTGTCAGAGCCCACCCGATCAATTGCAGCTCGTATTTTCTTTAAGAAAACTCCTTTGAAATTTATTTTTTTCTTTTTCTTACCCATCCCTAATTTTCTTTTAGCTTTCATGGTGTTTGTGACGAGCCAGACAGCAGCCTTTTCACCGAACTTTGCGTTTTTTGATTTTACTCGCTCCCAAGCTCCTTCTTTTAAAAGACTTTAGGTTTCCGCATTCCCCTAATACAATTACACGTATCTTCGTATGTTGTTATATTGAAAAATACGGTGGCGCTCTTTATCTATATTTTTGGTCGTTTGTCAACCCATGACCCAAGCTCATGATCCACCCAAAGCTAACACTCTACTAGCCGTTTATCTGTAATGAGTTTTTCTTTTCCTCAAGCCGTTTTCCATCCAATTTTACCTTGGGCTTCTCTAATTAACAAGAAATTCTCGACCTTGTGATATCAGGTAAGGTAGGCGTGTATGTTATATGGAGGTCCAATTTGCTATCTGATATTCATAAGGGATTTTTTTTTAAATAACAGTCTTACTGTCAATCGAGATAAATGTGAATTTATGACAAAACAATTGAAATATTTAGGTGACAATGTTGATGAATTAGGATTGAGGGCTGAACCAGGAAAAATTGAGTGTATGGTGAATTATCCTGTTCCAAAATGTGCTAAGGATGTCCGTAGGTTGATTGGTCTCATTTCGTGGTACCGGAGATTTGTTAAAGATTTTGCTAGTCGTGTGGCACCGCTAAATCATTTAACAAGAAAGAAAGTGAAATTTGTGTGGGATGATCAATGTAATCAAGCTTTTATGGATATAAAGCAATGTTTAATTACACCATCTATATTGTCGTGTCCCAATTTTTCAGAAGAATTTGTATTACACACTGACGCATCACAAGTTGGGCTTGGTTGTGTACTTAGTCAAACTTTGGGGGATGGCGAACATGTGATAGCGTATGCCAGTAGGAGCCTCACCGATCAAGAAAGGAAATATTCCACTACAGAACTTGAATGTTTAGCTGTGGTATGGGGAATTGAAAAATTTCGTGCATACATTAAGGGAATAAAATTTAAGGTCATAACAGACCATTATAGCTTGTTATGGTTAAATAGGTTACAAAACCCTTCAGGCTAATTAGCTCGTTGGTTACTCCGACTTCAAGGTTATGATTTTACAATTATTCATAGAAAATGTGCTAATCATCAAGTACCAGATGCATTGTCACGGGTTGTGAGCCTAATAAAGGTTAAGCGAGAGGATATAGATGAATATTATGGTGGGTTACAGGAAAAAATTAAGGATAATCCTATTAAATATCCGCAATTTCGTATTGTTAGGAATTCAATTTATAAACATATACCAAAGAGTTATCTCATTTTTGACGATGAAGAGCAATGGAAGTTGATTGTACCCAATCGATTGAAAAAGGCTGTTTTTCTTGAAAATCATGATGCAGCAACGGCAGGCCATATGGGTTATTTTCAAACACGTCAACGTATTTGTCGTTATTATTGGAATGGTATGAATACCGATATATCTAAGTATGTAAGGACTTGTAGCGTGTGTCAGTCCCAGAAACCTGAGCAAAAGTCCCCACATGGTGTTATGTTTGAACGAAAAATTTCTTTGCCATGGGAAGTTATTTCTACCGATATAATTGGACCCTTAACTCTGTCGTCCAAACAAAATAAATTCCTCTTGGTCATTACTGACATTTTTACAAAATATGTTTTGTTATTTCCTTTACGATCTGCACGTAGTAGTAAAGTTATTAAACACTTAGAAGAAGATGTGTTTTTAGTTCTTGAAGCACCCGAAAGGATTATTTGTGATAACGGTAGTCAGTATATTAGTTCACAGTTTAAAAAAGTGGCAAAGAATTATGATTCTAAAGTAGTGTACACTGCTAATTACCACTCACAAGCAAACCCGTGCGAAAAAACGAATCGAGTAATCAAAATGATTATCCACTGTTATGTAAAAGATAATCACAGATCATGGGATCAAAATCTTCCAAAATTTGGCTATGCATTGCAGACAAGTGTACATGAAGTTACTGGGTATAGTCCTGCTGTAAACAAACTCTTATGAAAATAATAAAAGCCATTGGCAAATACAAATCGGGCTGGTAGTTATATAGCCATTAACAAAACATTAGCTTTATTACTTCACAGGGGAGGAAACATCCACTGACCAATGGTTTCGGCTTGTTAGCCTCATCAGAGTGGAATAGTTCCCAAGAACCCTATGAAGTAATCGAAGCTATTATAATGATGTAATTTCGAAACAATCACAGTACTATGGCAAAAGTAAATAAAACCGCCATCAGGTGTTTTGTTAATGGCTATATAACTACCAGCCCGATTTGTATTTGTCAATGGCTCTTATTATTTTCATAAGAGTTTGTTTACAGATACATTATTTTCATTATTTTCATTATTTTCATTATTTTCATAAGAGTTTGTTTACAGATACATCTTACTTTATATATATATATATATATATATATATATATATATATTGCTGTGATAAGGGGTTGTTTAAGGGTGCACGACATAGTGAAGGTCACTAGAGAATGAGTAATTAGAATAGGCAGCAGAAAATTGTAGTTATTTCAGGAAATAAGTAAGAAATAGAAGTAGATAGTAAGTAGGAAACACCCTGTGTACAAAGTAGAAATAGTTTTGGGCGACGCAGGAAAGACATAGGAAGACGCATAGTTGGCGTAGGAATGAGAAATACGAGTATTAAACGGATGGTAAAGATTAAATACCCTGTAGATAGTGTTCAGTTGACATAAGTAAAGCGAATAAGAATATTTTTCAGTGGAAGCACGCGTATAAATGATAAAGAATAATTAGACACGCATTAAGAAAAGAGTCTCAGACGATTAAGTAATACGGAGGTGAAAATAGAGTTTCATGTAGCTAATCTAATGCGTATAAAGATCTAACCATTTTGATAAGAGAAATGATTAAAAATTGCGTGAATCGCATGTAAACAATGAAAGTTTAAAGTAAAATTGCATCAGTTGTTTATGGAAAGGCGACTATTCTATCAAAATACAGCATGTTGATAAGTGAAGACACCTGCAGGCAGGTGGGCATTATGAACGAACGCAGAGCATTACATCAGAAAATATTCGAAATGGAATTATTTGATTGGTCCGAAGCAAACGACAGGTTCTAGACCACACCACGGATGCAGTGGGGATTCGAAACTATATTAGCAAGCACCGCGATAAGAAAGTCAGTTTTGAACTCAATGAAGGCCCAAGTGCATTGCCAGTAATACTGAATAATACGTAACAAGTGGTACAAAGTGAAATAAATGAGTGTGTATATGAAAATTACCGTTTAAAACGGCTTCGAGGTCTGAGGGAAAATAGGCCAGAATGCTTGATGTTAAGAAAGATTACAATAAAACAATTTAAATGTCGAGGCGAAAGGAGGAACATAATCTTGAAGTATAGGGGTGAACGAATTACAATTTGAAGTCTATGGCAAGAATGATTAAAGTATAAAATTATAATTTAATGGTGTTGGTCCATAATGGTGATAAGTTGAATGGAATCGAAAATTGGGAAGATTAATTTTAATGGAAGCGTCGTCGTAAAAGATAAAACCAGGTCAGATTGTTAGTTATAAGGCATCTGTTTTCTACAAGAATTTTATTTTATTTTAATATCAAATTGGCTAAATATTATATGCTTGTAAACAAGTCAACAAAGGGTTGAATACGTATTGAAATAATAATAAGAAAACGGATTTAGAATATTCTACATTTGTTGGTAAAGATAATGAGTTTTCTTTGGTGACTTTGGGTTTTAGTACAAATTAAATGGTTGTTGATAAATGAAATTTATAAAGGTGAATTAATTTGAAAATGTATTGTAAATAACGTCAAAGCTGTACATAAAGCATTAGTTTCATTAAATGGGATCCAAACTTATTGAATTTTATAATTACAAATATATGCTAGCCGAGGTCACAAGATTGAAATAGTACAGAGGAGGAGCCACAAATTAAGTAGGGCAGAGATAACCCGCAAAGGCGGTAACTTGTTGAATTTTGTCATTGGTCGATAAAGTTGTTTATGATAAACTCCAGTTGATAGCAACGTTAAGAAACAGCTGGAGGAGGAAATAATCACAAGCTGTAGGAAAGATTAAAATGGTGGTTCAATAATTTAATTTAGTATTATAGCAATTAAAATAAATAGGTCGCTCAACGTAAGGACACGTGATATTACAGAAATAATAGGTCGACCCACTAAAAGGAGTATTACAGCAATTAATATGTCGACCCAACGAAGGGGCTCGTAAATTAAACCACAATAAACTGAAATTAAGAGGGGCTCGTAAATTAAACCACAATAAACTGAAATTAAGAGGGGCTCGTAAATTAAACCACAATAAACTGAAATTAAGAGGGGCGAATTAAATTAAACCACAATAAAATAAACTGAGATTAAGAGGGGCGAATTAAATTAAAATAAATTTTAAAGTACGATTGTAAGATTTTATATAAATTAATTAAACTAAAACGGGGATTTGAAAAGCTTCAATTAACAATAGGGAAATTTGTACAGTAATTTAAAGTTAGATAAATTTTAGTATTTAAAAAGTTTAGCATATAAATTTAATAATAATGGACAAGAAAATACGGGAAACACGGGAGGTTTTGAGACAACAAGGAGTAGAGATAGGATCCCAGGAGAGCGTTATAATTCAGGAAACCAGTTCCAGTGAAGAGGCGAACTTCACAAGAAAATAAGATGTTGGATATCTTAATGGCATTGAATGAAAAGATGGATAGGAGTGAGCAAGCCATAAATGCAGTTAAAATAAAATGGATGAAAACAATGAGAAATTGGAGGTTAACAGTAAGAATCTTAGTGATGGACTGAAAGAAGCAAACCATAATATCGCGGAGATGAAAGCACAATTGAATGAGAGAGTTGGTAGAGTTTCTGAGGAGATAGACGGTTTATGGGATCATATTTCTTTAATCAAAACGAAACGAGAAGAGTTCGAAAGTGAGTCCAACAATAAAATTAAGAATTTAAATATTAAGTTAAATAAAATTGAAGAAAATTGCGAAACGGAATTCAGATCAATAAATCAAGAGATAAATAATTTAAAAAGCAATCCAATAAACTTTAATAGGGAACCAATTAAGCTAATGCACACGAATCTTTCAATGGAACAATTTACGAAATTTTACGGGGACGGAAAAGTAAACCCTAAGATATTTCTGAAAAATTTTAAAATGTTGATACAGGGATACACAGATGAATTATTCAAATTAAATTTAATCAGGGCAATATTAAAAGGGAATGCTAAACGATGGTACAATCTAGTTGAGGATGAGATAGAAACGTTTGAACAGTTTGAAAGCAAATTTCTACGTCAATTCTGGAATGACAACCAGCAAAATCGAATTCGAAATGATTTAATTATGGGAAGATACGATTTGGCGAAAGGGATAACGCGAGAATCATATGCGATTGAGAAATTTACTGTAGCGAAGCAATTGGATCCTCCTTTAGAAGATAAAATTATTATAAAGTATTTAGCAAGTCATTTTAATGCGGAAGTAAAGCGATACATAACGACGCAAAACATAGTGGATAGAGACACGTTTATTGATTATTTGCAGAGATATGATGATTTGGAAAATGATGATGAAAGGAAAATAATTTTAGGGATCGACGCACGAATTTCATAAGGAATGATGAGACTAGGAATAATTATCGAAGGAACAGGTATAATTATGATCGCGGAAGAAATTTTAATGGGGGGAACTATGGAAACTTTAATAATGATTTTAGGCAGAACAGGGATAATGGTCAGACACCAAGGCAACGAATAGAGAGAACGAATCATGAGGGAAACAATGGAGTAATGAATAGACAGGAAAAGGATGATCGACGGACACCAGCAAGAAATATTAATAGTGTGGAATTAAGGAACACGAATTGCACAGATACAGGAAGAATGAGTCAGGCAGGACCTTCGACGCGAGATCAGGATTTTTGAGTACGGACGAACCAAGGAAAATTCTACGGATTAACGGATATGAGCACCAGCGCGAGTTTATTAAATATGAAATGGATAATGAATTAGGAAGACTTGAGAGAAACTTATTACCAATAATTAATTTAAAGGTGGAAAATAAAATAGTTAAAGTATTAATTGATACTGGAGCAGAGGCATCACTTGTAGCGGAAGAATTTGTTAAACGAGAGAAATTGGGGGATAAAGCGATAAAGATAGCAAGGTGTAATTTAGTGGCACCAAATAATAAGAGATTTAGTGTAATAAATGAAATGGTAATTCTGAGATGTGAAATGGGGGATAGAATATGGGAAAATGAGTTCATGGTGGTACCTGGACTGAAGATAGATGTTATATTTGGGATGAATATGATAGATAAGTTGGGGTTGAAGATAAATGCGGAATGCAAAGAGATTGAGTGTAATGGGAAATATATTAAATGGTATGAAGAGGGGAATATAGTAATAGAAGATGACTGCGTAAATATTAATCAGTTTAGTGAAGAGATAAATAATGGGGAATGAAAGTGAAGACATTAAGTGTCCAGATGATTTAAAAATAGGGTGAATGTATTATTGAATAAGCATTCAGAATTAATTGGGTCAAAGTCGAGAATTGCCAAGGGTTATGTGCACAAGTTAGAAGTAATGAATGAGGAACCGTTTAACAATAAGATATATCCTATCCCAGTAGCATATAGGAATAGAGTGAAGGAAGAAATTGAGGAAATGTTACGTGAAGGCATTATAGAAAACTCCAGTACACATTTTGTGAATCCATTAGTCGTCGTGAAGAAAATGATAATAGCATTAGGTTATGTTTGGATGCAAGAGAGATAAATAAGCGAACGAAGCCGCAATACAATTGTCCACCAACGATGGAAAGCATATTAGCAAGAATAGGTAATAAGAAAATATATAGCAAATTAGACTTAAAGAATTCATTGTGTTTGATTCCATTAGCGCGTGAATCAAGGAAATATACGGGTTTTCGGTAGAAGAAAATTATACCAATTTAGGGTGGTCCCGGTTGGTTTGTCCTCGAGCACGGATGCATTAGAGAATGTGATCAAGAATATTTTGGGACTGTATGAGGAATTTAGTATCCACTATAAGGATGAAATATTAATATTTAGTAATAGTGTAGAGGAACACTACGTACATTTAGAGAGAATAATATTAGAGTTGAATATAGCAGGTTTAAGGTTGAATTTAAGGAAGTGTGAATTTTTCAAAGTAGGGTTAGATTTTTAGGATATAGGATAGATAATAAATATAGGATTGAAAATATAGATTAAAAGGACCCAGATTTAAGAGTGAAAAAGGGGAAGTTGAAAATAGATAAATTGAATTGGCCCATGCAAGGACAGATGAATAGATAAAAGGAAATGTAAAATAAATTATGAATAGGTATACATAGAGAAATAGAATAGGATTTGAACATAAGAATAGGCATAGGTAGGAATAGTATAGTATAATAGGACATAGGTATGGGATAAATAAAATGTAAATATGAGATTAATAATGAAAAGGTTGAATTTCAATATGGAAATAAAATATAATAATTTCATACCAATGTGAGTTTAAGTTCACGTTGGGCAACAAAATGGACATTGATATAAAATTTTATATTTTAATTTGGGGAATTATGCTGTGATAAGGGGTTGTTTAAGGGTGCACGACATAGTGAAGGTCACTAGAGAATGAGTAATTAGAATAGGCAGCAGAAAATTGTAGTTATTTCAGGAAATAAGTAAGAAATAGAAGTAGATAGTAAGTAGGAAACACCCTGTGTACAAAGTAGAAATAGTTTTGGGCGACGCAGGAAAGACATAGGAAGACGCATAGTTGGCGTGGGAATGAGAAATACGAGTATTAAACGGATGGTAAAGATTAAATACCCTGTAGATAGTGTTCAGTTGACATAAGTAAAGCGAATAAGAATATTTTTCAGTGGAAGCACGCGTATAAATGATAAAGAATAATTAGACACGCATTAAGAAAAGAGTCTCAGACGATTAAGTAATACGGAGGTGAAAATAGAGTTTCATGTAGCTAATCTAATGCGTATAAAGATCTAACCATTTTGATAAGAGAAATGATTAAAAATTGCGTGAATCGCATGTAAACAATGAAAGTTTAAAGTAAAATTGCATCAGTTGTTTATGGAAAGGCGACTATTCTATCAAAATACAGCATGTTGATAAGTGAAGACACCTGCAGGCAGGTGGGCATTATGAACGAACGCAGAGCATTACATCAGAAAATATTCGAAATGGAATTATTTGATTGGTCCGAAGCAAACGACAGGTTCTAGACCACACCACGGATGCAGTGGGGATTCGAAACTATATTAGCAAGCACCGCGATAAGAAAGTCAGTTTTGAACTCAATGAAGGCCCAAGTGCATTGCCAGTAATACTGAATAATACGTAACAAGTGGTACAAAGTGAAATAAATGAGTGTGTATATGAAAATTACCGTTTAAAACGGCTTCGAGGTCTGAGGGAAAATAGGCCAGAATGCTTGATGTTAAGAAAGATTACAATAAAACAATTTAAATGTCGAGGCGAAAGGAGGAACATAATCTTGAAGTATAGGGGTGAACGAATTACAATTTGAAGTCTATGGCAAGAATGATTAAAGTATAAAATTATAATTTAATGGTGTTGGTCCATAATGGTGATAAGTTGAATGGAATCGAAAATTGGGGAAGATTAATTTTAATGGAAGCGTCGTCGTAAAAAGATAAAACCAGGTCAGATTGTTAGTTATAAGGCATCTGTTTTTCTACAAGAATTTTATTTTATTTTTAATATCAAATTGGCTAAATATTATATGCTTGTAAACAAGTCAACAAAGGGTTGAATACGTATTGAAATAATAATAAGAAAACGGATTTAGAATATTCTACATTTGTTGGTAAAGATAATGAGTTTTCTTTGGTGACTTTGGGTTTTTAGTACAAATTAAATGGTTGTTGATAAATGAAATTTATAAAGGTGAATTAATTTGAAAATGTATTGTAAATAACGTCAAAGCTGTACATAAAGCATTAGTTTCATTAAATGGGATCCAAACTTATTGAATTTTTATAATTACAAATATATGCTAGCCGAGGTCACAAGATTGAAATAGTACAGAGGAGGAGCCACAAATTAAGTAGGGCAGAGATAACCCGCAAAGGCGGTAACTTGTTGAATTTTGTCATTGGTCGATAAAGTTGTTTATGATAAACTCCAGTTGATAGCAACGTTAAGAAACAGCTGGAGGAGGAAATAATCACAAGCTGTAGGAAAGATTAAAATGGTGGTTCAATAATTTAATTTAGTATTATAGCAATTAAAATAAATAGGTCGCTCAACGTAAGGACACGTGATATTACAGAAATAATAGGTCGACCCACTAAAAGGAGTATTACAGCAATATATATATATATATATATATATATATATATATATATATATATATGGGAATATTAATGTGGATGTTGATGCACCTATAATATGTGAAAAACGTAATCGCAGAGAAGAACATCTCAAAAATTTAAAATGTTTATACGAGAAAGTACAGCTAAGATCTAAAAAGGCTTATCAATCTAATGCTAATAGGTATAATTTACGTAGACGCCCATTAACATTGACTGTAAGTCAGAGTGTTTGGATGAAAAATTATACTTTATTTAATAAAGCTGACTTTATAGCAGCAAAGCTGGCACCAAATTTACAAAGTGTATTGTAGTTCGGAAATTATCACCGAATGTATATCAGCTGAAAGATTTTATTTCAGGTCGTAATTTAGGTTCATGGTATATCAAGGATCTTAAGGTCGACCATCTTGTTGAGGAAGACAAATAAATTTGTTTTGTTTCGAATTTTCTTATTTGAAAATTTTTTTTTGGAAGGGTGTTGTAACGGTTCAATTCTTACCCGTTACAAGTTCTGTTCCTACATCGTTTCTATGTTTATAAATATTCTGTGTTTGGTTCGATCTAGTTACTTTAGTTAGAAACTAGACGGCCCTGAAAATGTCAACGGCATATGTTCACAGATAAACGTTATTTTATAGTAAATACATTTCTCAGTGATGTATCTTAGAAATCCTCTTTATTAATTACAAGACATTTGCTATGCTCCTTTATGTGAACGAATTAGGTTACATCATGGCGTGTGAAGGAGTGAATTTATTGTTTTCGTATAGACAATTCCACGAGGCACTTTTTTTTAAAGTTCTTATCAATTGGTATGAAGGTTCACAATATGTTTATTATACATCCGCATGGTATTTTTTCATCAACCGTCGAAGAGGAAAAACAGGTGTTAGTCACGAAGAGGCCATACCCAATTTTCTTAGGGAGTGTTCCTGTAAAAAGAATTATTTGGTTAACTGGACCAGTTGGGGTTACCTTCCTACACACAAGAGGATACTGTAATGTGTATTTGATAGTAGTTATTCTCTTCTCAATTTATATTGTATTTGCGAGACACAAACATCTGGTGAGTCCGAAGTTTGTTATAACTATTTTATATGATTGTCTTTTCAGCTTAATTGTACTGTAAGAAGAAACATTATTTATAACAGCGTGCTTACAATAAAGGTTGAAACCGCTCGTGAAAGCGTAAGTAATTTAAGAGTTTAAGTACTCTTTCTAAAGTATTATTCTTTAGGGTTCCTTTTTTTGTCTACATTTCTTGGTTTTTCGTATTAGAGGTTCTGGATTCTGTTGGTACTTGCTACTGGAGTCATTCTATATCACAGGGGAGCTCTAGGATTCTACTAGCGACAATTCCACGGAGTACAGGTTTACTTGCTATATGTTAATTGTGTTTGTTTATTGTCGACGATCTATTGAACCAAAACTATAGCTTTATGAGTGTAAATATTTAAGAGGTAGAGTATTGATTTATTTGTGTAACGGTATGTCGATTACTTAAATATTGATTATTAATAGGTGCTAGTTACGATTGCATCTTAATTACAGTAGATGAATTTGTATAATGCTAGGGGTGGACAATTTATTGAGATCATATGTATATATGTGTATAGTGGTGTAACGTATTTTTTGTCGTAGTTACACTTTGTCTATTAATATAAAATAAAGCAGCAATAAAATAAAAATATAATTTGTAAAATTCCGTACAATAAAAATAATACATAAATATAATTTGTAAAATTCCGTACAATTAAAATAAAACTTAAAATCTATAATAGCATATAGACTCCTTTACCTTTGAGGTCTAAGATTCGTTATTAAGCTTCGTCGAGTTGTCAATTAGAGCACTTTGCTATCAGCGTTTGAAGAGAGCTGCGATAAGCGGCGTAGTAAAGTCATGATGAAATGTGATGTTACTTTAATTTAAAAATACGTTTAAATATTCTGAGGTCATGTACTTTGATTTTTAGTCAAATTGAGGAATTCCTTTATTAACTATTAAATAAAAGTAACTTTAGGTTGACACATGCTAATTTATCTGCACTTAGGTAATTTAAATTTCATTGTTAAAGTCGAAGTAGTGCTACTATGACTTGAAGAATATGTAATATGAATAATTAAGAAAACTCAAATCCTTACATAAAAAATTATTAAGAAAGATTCATTTAGAGATCTTTATGTTAAATTTATTAAGAAACATTCATTCAGAGATCTTTGTTATTGAATACAAATCTTTATTAGTACATTTCTGTTCTATAAAAAATTATTAGTTGAAAATATTATAGAAAAACAAATTGAAAATATTATAGTAAAATGAATCAAGAAAATTAAGCAAATAGAATCTATTTTTTTATGACTTTTTTATTGTTTGAAATACAAGTAAAGTTTACAAATCATTCCTGATCAGAAATTGTGGGTAATGATTACAAATACCCTGGGTGCATACTTTTGAAACCTAAATTCTATTATTTTATTTTTGGTAAATATTTTTGAGGACACAAACGGTGTCCATGTTGTGCATTTGTTTGTTCACAGGTCAAGTCG
>JARFIW010001580.1:192500-278449 GCA_036346225.1 Platerodrilus igneus
ATCCGTGAACTACGCTTTTCGCCTCGGCTGCTCACCTAATGTTATAAACCTCCTCATTCATAAAAAAAAACAACACATTCCTACCAAAAACATCAACGTTAACTCTATTTACATCAATATTCAGAATACATTAAAATTTCAAAATTAAAACTCAGCATAAATTTCAGTTTTAAAAAGAATTTCAAGATTAATTTTATTATCATTTTACTGTGCATCCAAAATTAAAGTCCTTGTTGGATGCCTACTAATTAATATAACAATATAAGCAGACCGGAGTCTGAGTATAAAGGAGCATCTACCACCCCTTTACGTTAATTAACCAGGTTCGTCTAATTGAGCTCAAAGACATACCCAAATTTTCATCATGTTCCCGAACATCAAAACAAAATACCCTTTTACTTAAACAAGCAAATTTCATCTTAAAATTAAACTTTTATGGTTAGAACAATTTCACTAATGTCCATTTAAAGTAAATCAATTATAAAGTCATTCAATACACACAAAATGTCAAACAAAATAGTATAATTTACCTGAAGGTTACTGTCCTCGTAGCTTCAAAGTATCGTTTCTTTAGTTAATCACACCATTCAACAGGATTATATTTACGGCTTCTGATTCTCCACGCTTTTAAAATTTTCTCCATCACCATCCATTCAAAGTCGTTTCTGGGCCTTTCCGGAACTCATCTGTGTTTATCTGACCCTTGTTTCATGGATCCAGACACGTATTTGAACCATTTAATTATTAACACCCCCGAAAAATAGCAAAGAAATTCATGCTTCTGTCACCAATATACGCCAAAACTGCTTACTTTTGTGTATACATTCGTCGTTGTAAATTTTGCTAATTGGTACAGTGAAACTAAATTTTATTACCTTGTATCTAAGTGCACTGAAGTACATTCATGTTAGCACGTAAATAACAAGCTATTTTGAATCACTAAAATATACTAGCAAACTTTTAAATTATTTAATCAAACTAAAATGCACGGTTTAACATCTTCAATCAAGTCGCGTATGTACGAGCTTTTAACGCATCGAATCGTCAAAAGTCTAAGAGTCTAAGAGAGCTTGTTTATATTCATCTCGGTATATATAGCAAAAAGCCTGTCTGTCGGTGTGTTCCCCAAAACGGGTAATTCTAAAGAATTTCTCATGCCATGTTCCCAGTCTGTCGCTCGCACGTCGATTTTTACGAATTTTCACTCGCCCCATTTAAATCTCAGAAAATTTCCACACGGCACGCAAGCATGTCCGAGAAAAACTAATTGATTTTGTACAGAAATTGTTGTTCTACCTCTGATATTTGCATCCTATTTTCAACCAATTGTGACCCTCGTGACGTTGTTTAAATCCCGCCTTTTACAATATGTGTCTTTGCTTGACGCATTTTCTCTTTCCTTCTCTAACCTGTTCGTATTGGTGCAAATTGATATTCTTTATTTTAGTCCACATGGAGTGTGAAATAACCCAGCTTTAGCAATTCTCGTAACTATTATGCGACGTTTTCCCCAAGATTCTTTGAAACATTAATTATCTGCAAACTTTACGCCGAATGTGATATTTAAACTACGCAGGTGTTCAAAATAATATTAATTCTCAGAGCCTTATTCCGTGGTATTTTAATCTTGGATTTTCACAAGTTTTTATAGGTATTATATGTTACTAACGGTTTAATTAACTCCAATTAAATTGATTTCTATCCTTTCATTTTTAGCGAATACAACTTAAATATTAATTATTATATGTACACTTTGTTTTACTACCGGTTACTTAAAATAGGGTTAATTAATATAAATTTTGCACGTAATTTCTCTTTGTTTAGGAATAATTACATTACACGCAGAGCTTTTCAATACTGCTTCTTTTGATATAAAGCGTCTTATAAATAATTTAAATTTCTTATTTTACTGAAACGACCGAGTTTATTTATGCTTCAAGGTTTTAATAACGCGTATTATTTAATGAAATTCCTTATACACGGTGATTAAAATTATTTGATGTGATTATTTAATTTTCTACCCTGGTCTAAATATGAGTAATATATATATATATATATATATATATATATATATACGAGGGTGGATTGAAAAGTTCGCAAAATGGAGCACAGATGGTAGCATCGGTTCGAATAAAATATATGCAATTGATGAATTCAACTATCTAGTGCGCAGATATTAAATTTGACATTATTCTGTCAAGTAGTATTAATTTGGTGCTATATGAAGTAAAGTTAGTTTTGTGAGTTTTTCAAAATGGATAAAACTGAAACGTGCGCTGTTATCAAATATTTTGTAAAAAAGTTGGAAAGCAACAGAAATACATAAAGATATGCAGGATACATTAGGAGACTTTGCTCCATCATTTACAATTGTGCACAAGTGGGTGACGGAATTTAAACGTGGTCGTGAGAGCTAGAAGGTGACCCGCGCAGCGGACGACCAAAAACTGCTACCACGCCTGAAATCGTCCAAAAAGTTAATGATATGGTTACGCAGAATCGTCGATTAAAGCTCTTCGAAATTGCTAAGGATGCAGGTATCTCAGATGTAAGAGCATTTCGTATCTTAACTGCGGAATTAGGTATGAAAAAGCTTTCGGCAAGATGGGTGCCGCGCATAATGACAATTGATCAAAACCTTCAGAGGAAAAGAATTTGCCAACAGAGTTTAGACCGCCCCAACTTTAATAAAACCGATTTCGTCCGACGATTTGTTACGACAAATGAAACTTGGGTTCACTATTATACCCCTGAAACCAAGCAACAATCTAAACAATGGAGACGTGGGGGTTCTCCACCACCAAAGAAAAGCTGGAAAAGTTATGGCATCAGTTTTTTGGGATGCTAAAGGTGTCCTACTAAATGACTATCTTCCCAAGGGCCAAACAATAAACGGTGAATATTACGCTAAGCTTCTAGGACAACTGGATAAAAATATTCGTGAAAAAAGACCTGCATTGCGTAAGAAGATCATTTTCCATCAGGATAATGCACGTCCACACACAAGTGCAGTAGCAATGCAAAAATTGAATGATCTGAAGTACGATCTGTTGCAACATCCACCTTATTTACCTGAATTGGCTCCTTCTGACTTTCCCCTATTTCCGCGACTAGAAGTTTTCCTTGGGGAAAACGATTTTCCACGAACGAAGAAGTAAAAGCAGCTGTCGACGACTATTTTGGAGGTCTTGAAGAATCGCACTTTCATGATGGCATAATGGGTTTGGAACATTGCTGGATGAAGTGTATTCAACTTGAAGGAGATTATGTTGAAAAATAAACTATATTTTAAAAACAAATTTTTTCATTTTCTCCTTCGTTTCGCGAACTTTTCAAACCACCCTCGTATATATACAACTCCTTGCGCTATTTTTCATTTTGTAGTAGTAATAAAAGCTTGACTTTTACGTCATGCCTGGCAGATACAAATTTCGAGAATTTCTCACCTAGGTAGCTATTAAAGGAGCTACTTACCTCTTCCTTAACAAAAGAATTTACCTTTATTTTTTAATTCCACGGTGCAATCCACAATGCCGCTAATTTTAAATAGTATTATATTATCGCAGAAAGGTTTTGTAATTAGAATGGGTAAGTCACAATTCAAACCTTTTGTTTGTGATTTTACTTTATTATCAAGAAGCTGCTGGATACTAAACACTTTAGAAGAGCTAATGTTGACTGTTTCAACTACCGTCGAATACTAAAGTACAAGAAGAAGATGCCACCTTATATACCTCCATAGAGTGTGAGCAGAAGGTTTTCGAACACCCTCGTACGAAACTATGAATTGGGTGAAGAACTGAAATGAGAGGTAAATAAAAAACACAAGTGTATGGAATAGATGCGGCACACGTACTTTTAGAATAAACCGAAAGTTCTCGAGAGTACCCTCAAATAACGTCACCAACCGTTAGAGGTGCGACTTGGAGCAACCGGGAGTGCGGCTCGCGCGTGGCATAAACTGTGAACCACTAAGTTACACTGAATACATATATACATTTCGAAAGCCAATTGGCCATCTTCCAACAAATTGGATAGTCATTTAATGGATTATATACATTATGCACTATATAACAGTTTCCAAAACGTAAATACATATTGATGCCTCTACTCTTGTAGCATCGTACCCTTTAGCACCACAAAATCTAAAAGTTTAACCTAATCGAGCACTCAGACTGCTGATTAAATTCGCAATGACTCCTTATCTGTTTGGTAATTATACGTTAAGCATTTAATCATTCCTGCCTGATAAAATACTTCGCTTAAAATTCAAAAATTTTAATTCCGTAATTTAATCTTTGTATATGCGGGATAGATATTTGTATTTAATACGTTAAACAATTTTTAACCCTCTAATACTAAATTTATGTAGTTTGTTTTGATCACCATCGATAACTAACTTACATATGAAAGATGTTATTTATACTGTATAGAGCAGAAGCCGAAGGATGCCGAAGGCATGCGAACAAAGTGTGTGGTAAATCCGCCAGAGCGCAAACAGTAATATATAGTTTTAAATATTCTAAAAGAAATCGTAGGACGTCGAATACATTCGCACGAGTCGGAGATTGGACGGGCAAAACGTTAGTAATAAGACAAATTTTTAGTGTATACAAGCAAGTTCCGCAAAAATATAGTCTTGTACAAATTAGAATCGAGCGACAGCTGTCGAAAAACACTCCGATCGCAACCGGTGATTTGAGTAGGGGTAAATGGACGTTATAAACAAATTTTGTATGTAAACACATAAGCACAACAAAAAATATCGTATTTAATACACTGCATAGCAGCCTTCTTTAATCGCGCTGATACATTTTTTGTAGTGCCTCTAACAAAAAGTTCTCTAATTAACGTCTCTTGATTGCACCTATACGAAACACATATGAAATGTGTATTCCTTTCGTTAATATTTTTCAACCCTTCTATACAATAACCAGTTTACATCCACATGTTTTAGCTTTGACGCCATTTCCAGCAGGTACAAATTTTTGAGAACTTCCATCGCAAAATACTATTGAAGATCCTACATATCTTTCTTTCTTAACACGAGATTTGTCATTTTTATATTAATTTACCCCTATACTCTACATAATCTCGATTCCATTATATATATAATATATTGTAACCGGCTACTACTACCGCGTTTCTTTAATTTAAAACAAGTAATAATAAAGGTCTTTATTACTCACTGTTCACAAGTCTAATTAACAGTATATGCCTCATTTATAGATGTTTTCAGTCCACTTAACAATGAAGCACTATTACACTAATGAATTTACAAGCACTAATTTCTTCTTAAACTAACTTCTTTACCATAGGTCCATTAACAACACTAACACAACTATTTGTTTATACACTTCTATTTATTTATGTATACTACAAGCTGCATGTACATTAGACACAGCATAAAACATTTATGTATAAATTCTTGAACTCCTAAAAGCTCAACTACGTTTACTGTACACGATATAATTTATATTAGACATTCAAGTATAGACTGACCCTTGCATTTTTCAGCGGTCTTATATATACTCAGATTTAAAGATATGACTCATCTTCTGGTAATTACGAGAACCTTCCAGGCCTGGCGAGAATGAACAGTGCTGGCGGCGTTTTGTGTGTTTGATTGCTAGAAGCATTCTAGAATCCTGGAAACTATGCAGACCCTACAACGCTTGTGTGTTTGACGGGTTGCCTAATAGTAGCTCGCAACACTACCCCCTCTTTAAAACCGTTACGTTTCGTAACTGTAAATACATTTTGGCGCCAATTCGATGAATGATGACGGTATCGGCAGCTATCTCCCCTGGTGCATCCACCGCGTCGTTGGAAATAACAGTCAACACTCTTTTCTTGGTCTTGGTAGGCAACCGGCTGATAACAACAAACAAGGACCTGGACGTTGGTTTCCTGGAAAACTGCTTCTAGCATATTTCGGACTATCCTCCAATCTAAGCGATGCAGTCCACAACCTAGCTTGGGCACCGCTAGTTTCGTTACTCCATTTTCCATCATCTGAGCTTTAAGATTCAGCAAAGCCTCCCATAGATGACCATAACTAGGTCTCTGCCATGAAGAATTTTTGGTGACCAGATAGTAAACATAACGATTTTTATCCTGAAGAACCAAAGCTTTTCCTACAGTTGGCTGCTGTTGTAGTAATTCATCCACACATCCAAACTTTTTCTTGAAAACAACAGCTATTCCCCTTGACATTTCCAGATCTTCAGCTACGCATTGTGCAAGGGAATACTCTTCTGGTGCTCTAAACAGGTCTTGCTGTTTTTCAACAACAACGCCAAATCTCGCCTTAGCGGAACCACCATACGCCGCCATAAAACTCTCGAAATCTACATTTGGCTCATGATTAATAACTTGTCGAATGCCATTCTCTTTATTCGAGCCTTCCTGGTTGTTGCCAGCGTAGGATGTTAAACGGTCAAAGTGTACCACTTTCGGTTTACCACAGGGAGATCTTCTGATCCGGTACACTACATCATTAATCCTTTTCATCACATTGTACGGGCCTTCCCATTGCCTTTGTAATTTTGGCGACAACCCCCGCTTTCTTTGTGGATTATACAACCACACCAAATCTCCAGGTTGATAACCACCTTCTTGTGCTCTCGTGTCATATTGTGATTTCATTCGATCGCTTGCTGCCTGGATATTCTTTCGGACGTTTTCGTGAATGCTATTTGATCTTTCACGAAGCTTACTAACGAAATCTTCATCTGCGATCTCTTCTCCAGGTTTAAATCCAAACTGAAGATCACAAGGTAGCCGCAATTCACGTCCTAGCATTACACAAGCGGGCGAGTATCCTGTGCTGTCATGTACCGAAGATCGGTACGCCAGTAGGAACAAATGTAAATATTGGTCCCAGTTTCGTTGTTGTTCAGAGACAACTTTGGTCAGGTACTTCCCTAACGTCCTGTTCATTCTTTCAACCATTCCATCCGATTGGGGATGAAGTGGCGTGGTTCTAGTCTTCCTGATTCCAAGGTGCTTACAGACGTTTTGAAACAACGCCGATTCGAAGTTTTGACCTTGATCGGAATGTAATTCCAACGGAACTCCAAAACGACAAAACAACTCCCTGACTAGTACATCTGCAACCGTCTCGGCTTCTTGGTTAGGTATAGCATATGCCTCCGGCCATTTGGTAAAATAATCCATTGCAACCAAGATGTATTTATTTCCTTTCTCTGATTTAGAAAACGGACCAGCTATATCAATGGCTACCCTCTCAAAAGGATTCTCCACGTTATACTGTCTCATTGGGGCTTTCCGTTTTGAGACCGGGCCATTTGCAGAGGCACACAATTCACATTTCCGGCACCACTCCTTCACATCATCTTTGCAGTTCAGCCAATAGAATCTTTCTCTCACTCTCTCGAGAGTTCTTTTCACGCCAAAGTGCCCTCCGGAAATACCATCGTGCAGGTGCTGCAATACTTCCGGCACTCTGCTTCTCGGCACTATCACTTGAAGTCTCTCAGTGCCATCTTTAAATTCCAGGCGTCGTTTCAAGATTCTATTTTCCATCATCAAGGAGTCCCACTGTGCCCAGTATGCCTTCAGGCTCCTACTTAAAATACTAATTTCTTCCCAAGCTGGTCGTTGTCCTCTATTTTTCCACTCAATAATACGTCCCAATTCGGCGTAATTCTCCTGGTCTTCTCGTATTCTTTCGAGTTGCCAAGTATCATCGGTTACCGTCATTCTATGGATGACATTTATTTTCTCTTCCATTTTGGAGCAATGATTGCAGTTTACTGGACAAGGTCTCCTTGACAAAGCGTCTGCATTCCGATGGCTAGTTCCTACCCGATGTTCTGTGTCAAAGTCATATTCCTGCAGCCGCTCTATCCACCTTGCAACTTGCCCTTCAGGATTTCGAAACTGCAGTAACCATTTCAGTGCAGCATGGTCTGTTCTCAACAGGAATTTACGGCCATATAAGTACTTATAAAAGTGCTCTACGGATTTGACGACGGCCAACAGCTCCCTTCTTGTCACACAATAGTTCCTTTATGGCCGCGACAAGACCTTGCTGAAATACCCAATAACTTTTTCTTGTCCATCCTGCACTTGAGAAAGAACGCCTCCTATAGCTGTGTGCTACACTTCGTTTACAGTTTTACCTGGTCGGTAATGCAGTTAACAAAATGTTACGCTTAGATTCTGGTACATTGAAATGGCGATAGATGGCTCTTAAAAGCCGGTAATACAATTACCAAAGTTCATAAGATACACATGACGTCACTGATAATTTATATTGCGCCATAATTAAGAGAAGGTACATAAAATTTAAACAATAAAAATTAGATAATCTACTCACGTGAAGGATCCGCTAACCGGCAGGAAATCACGCCACGGTAACCTCGGCATCGCTGCTGGTAGAGTTGGACATCCAAATTATCTCGGGGTCATGGGATGCTCCAGGGTCATCTCCGTTCCTATATGCAGTGGAAGACGGGAATAGGGAATTAAGGAAAGATACTCAAGATAAGGAAATCTACATAATAAGATAACACGACACCCGGCACGACTGTTCACTTCAAAGTTCGGCGTAAAAAGCCACGTTTCCGCGCGAGAACCGCGGAACTCCCTACTCTTTGTAGCATTGCCTTACCCCTATGGGGATAATTCACACTTGCCAATTGCACTATTGTGACGTACCGGAAGCCCCGCCCAGTTCATTTAAAAATGTTCGCGCGTCTTGCGTATTTAAAATTATGGCGGAAGCTTCCGCACATTAAAAACTGAACTAAAACAATGTTTAAGTGCAAATTCAGTTTGCACGTAACAATCGCGACAAAGCCACAAAAGAAAAACTTAAAAAGAAAAAGTCTGTTAGCACAGTAACAGCTTAAAATCTAAGTCCTTACTACCCTACATAAACCCTAACTTAAAACCTACAAAATGTTTATATAAGGCGCCACCTGGTTTTTCGACCGATAGCACGTCTACCGAAGTACCAGGAAACGGAATAGGTAGCTCGATAGTCTTTGACTACACTACTTACCGACAGCACAAATTTGTCGGGGAGCATGAAACACTGCTTAAACTAACACGGGTGCGACAAGTCGCCTAACCTATCTAAACCTATCTAAACTTATCTAACTAAAGCTAACATATAGTTCTTATATGCAAACACACATGAGTGTCGCATCAAACTATTCTTCTTTTTGGCAAGAAGTGCCCAAATTTAAAAAAGTTCATGAGAGTGCGTCACTTGCACTCTAGCAAATTTTGTTTCTGGTACTTTGGTTTCCTCCGATGCACATTTAACTTGTCCATGACACAGTTGTGAATCCACAAATTTACCAAAAGTACCGCCTACTAAATCCTTATATGCTAACCTGACAAATTACATTTCTAAATCGGGTTAGCTTTTTCACTTAAATTTCAGAAAGATAATTCCCACGTCTGGTCATATATACCACACGTTAGGACGATAAAAGATAAGATAAGATCTCAAATTGATGTTAAAGATAATAGATAAGGTAAAGATATTAAGCTTAAGTTGTTATCCTCAAAGGTAATGAATAAGATAACGGTATTAAGCTTTAGTTATTATTTGAGATACTCGATAAGATAACACGATATTAAGTTAAAGTGATTATAAGAGATAGTAGGTAACATGAATTTAAACAGAAGTTATTGCTCAAGATAACCGGTAAGATAACGCGACATAACTCGAAGTTATTCCTAACGGTAGTCGGTAAGATAACGATAAATTAAACCAAAGTTATTACTAACGGTAATCGGTAAGATAACGATACTAAACTAAGGTTATTACCAAAGGTAATCAATAAGATAACGATAAATTAAACCAAAGTTATTACTAACGGTAATCGGTAAGATAACGATACTAAACTAAAGTTATTACCAAAGGTAATCAATAAGATAACGATATTAAACCTAAAGGTATTGTCAAAGATAATAAAGAAGACAAAGATATTGGCCTAGTTATTACCCAAGACAATGATAACAACAAAGAGTGGCTCCAGTAGAGCCGTTTAAATGGGATTGACCCGTGCCCTCCAAAAGAGAAACCTGTGAGGCAGGTCCGTTCGTAAGAACAGCACGGGGACCGGCAAAGACCTTTGGGTGCATTCCTGCACCAGTGTTGATCGATATCGGTGAAACTATTCACCCGATATCCATGCGGTATAAAGATATACACATTCACTCACACATTCACACACTCATACATACCTTCACTGCCAGAGCCTATGCACTAACAGCGGCACCGCATGACCCCACGAAAGATTCGCAGAGACATGGTCCAAGTGTCTGTGAAAACCTCCCACAACCACACGGTGACTAACAGAAAAGAAAAGGTAGTAGAGAAACAGGAACGGTAAAAAGAAGGAGGTTGGTTTTGAAGTGCATAAGAGGCACCTCTAGGTAGAAGAAAGAAGAGGAAGGGCTCGCATTGAGCAAAAGCGACAGAGGAAAGGTGGATAGCAAAGCGCTACTCAACCAGCAAGTGTGGTCAGTAGCTCGGAATGAGGGAACATCATTCTTATGAGGCAGACGGGTGTTCCGGGACAAAAACAGGTCCACCGAGAGAAGAATAAGGCATAGCGGAGATAGCGGGTTAAGAAAAAGTATAGTTTTTGGACAAGCGTCCGAGAGAAAGTAGAGAATTGTCCCTATAAAACACAGCGCAGTCTGAAGGACCACCTGCGATATTAATCCGACAAGATAAGATATACACATTTTAAAATTCACTAGACTCCTAAGAGAACTAGTACGATAATTTTCCTAACGAGTGCTTCAACTACGATAAGAAAATCAGACAAAAGTTGACACAACAACTTACAAGTATCATTACAGATACAAACACACAAAAACAACTGTTTTAAGGTAGTTTTTTAAAACGGTAGCACCCTAAACACACAAAAATGCCCAATTATAAGCAGTTAAATACAGATACACTGTCCCCATATGCTAAAACAACCGAGAATTTAATAAGATAACAATAAGAAGCGATAGCGTCTCACCACAAAGTTCAATAAAAATAACGAAAAAAAGTTTATAAGTTATGTAGATTTAGTAGAAAAGGAAGGAATAATGTTGTAGTATAATGATGTAGTATAATGTGGGCGATTGCAATAATTCAGAGGAAAAACACACGGAATAGATAATCCTAGTTCTTGCAACTGCGAATATGAACTATTTCTTTCAATGGCATAGATCGCGCGTGTCCTATGTGAGCCCAAAGAAGAAAGCATTCACTCAACATCAGCTAAAACCAGTCATAAAAATTCAATGGGTTATTTCAACCAAAGTTACGACAATTACCATACAATTAAACCATATAAGAGAAATACTAAGGACCGAACAATATGTAGTAGGAAAATTTCAAGGGTTAATTAAATGAAACGACAGAGTTATATTGGGGGGTGTAGAGGATGAAGTGATATATGAGTAACGGTATGGTCGAGGAAAAGTCAACCAGAAGAAAAAGATAGCTAAATTAAGGTAAGTAAAGTTAAACGTGTATGAAATTATATACTATATGAGAGAAGGAATAAGTAATTAAAGATACTAATTGATGGTGAGACAAAAAATATTAGGTAAATCGTGAGGAGAATGGGGCATGAAAAACTTAATTAGCATTTGGGTCGGCAGAGAATGGCTTAAGGTCTTTAATATGCCACCTGCCTTGGCGTTTTCCTTCAGTATCCTGAAGTTCATAGATAAGGGGACTAATAGCACGTGTGACTTTACAAAGAATGAATTTAGGGGCCAATTTTGAAGAAAATTTCTTAGATGCATCCGATAAGACATAGTTCTTTTTCCAAACTTGTTCGCCCAAGGCAAAGGAAATATTTCGCTTACGCAAGTTATAATGGTCCTTACTCTTTTCGTAAGCTTTTAACAAATTTTTCTAACGTCGTTAAAGATAGAAGGTAGTGACTGTTGGTCCTTGTCCCAACGTACTTTATCGTCAAATTCAATTACGTTAGTATCGTCAGGCACTAAACCATAGTAACTCCCATCGATTGGGGTATATCTTCCAAAAACAAGAAAAGACGGAGTGAATTGGGTTGCTTCGTGTTTAGATGTACGCAAAGCTTGAGCAATTTCAAAGATATGTTCATCCCATGTAGTATGGTCTGAATCAATATAAGACGAGATAGCGGTAATTAACACTCGATTTACTCTCTCGGTAGGGTTTACTTGGGGTGATATTTTGCGTTAAACCAAATTTTTGTACTTTGTAACTTTTAACGAAATTCTGAAAATCTTTAGAGATAAATTGTGCACCATTGTCACAAAGAATAATCTGGGGACACCAAAGATAAGAAAGACATTCTGTTCTAGGAATTTAATTATTGCAGCGGAGGTAGCTTTACGTAAGGGTTGCACCATAACAAATTTAGAAAACCAATCGGTAACAACTAAAAGATATTGATTACCTCTTCTCGATCGAGGAGAGGTCCTAATAAGTCAAGCGATATTAATTGAAAGGGATAAGATACACGCTTAAAGTTACCCATTAAACCAGGGCGAGCGTCTTGTGAACTCTTATGAGAACCACAAATTTTGCAGCTTTTAATGTAGCGACAAACAGATTGCTTAAGTGTGGGCCAGTAATACAATTCAGATATTTTCGCGAGAGTTTTGTAACACCAAGGTGTGCAGCTAAGGGATCGTCGTGACATAATTTGAGCACCTCACTGCGATTTGCAGTGGGCACAACGAGTTTCCATTCAGGTATATTCGATATTTTATGTGGGGACGAGGATACAAATTTATACAGTCTATTATTAGTTACTCGAAAGGTAGGAAATTTGTCGGGATTATCGGAAACTTTTCTAATCATATTGAGGTACCAGGTATCCAGAATTAAATTTGGAAGGTTAAGAGAAAAACATCTCGAGATAACGCATCAGGTACGATATTTAATTTGCCAGGCCTATGCCTAACGTCAAAAGTAAATTGAGATATACGCAAGTTCCATCTTGCCAAACGACCTGCGGGTTGTTTCAAGTTATTAAGCCAAGTGAGTGCTGCACAATCAGTGATTACGGTAAAGTGTGTACCTTCGACATATCCTCTAAATTTCTCGATGCCAAAGATAACACCCAATAGTTCTCGTTCGGTAGCAGAGTATTTTTGTTCGGCAGAAGTTAAGGCACGGCTCGCATAAGCGATTGGATGTTCTAAACCATTGTTTACCTGGAACAACATTGCACCTAACCCAGTAAGTGAAGCATCGGTTTGTATATAAAACTTATCATCGAAATTTGGAGAGATTAAGATAGGTGCTGAAGTGATTAGTGTTTTAATTTGTTCGAAAGCCTGTTGGGATTCTAAATTCCACTCGATAGTTTGGGATTTCTTTTATTTTTAATTAAAGCGGTAATGGGTGCAGATATAGTTGAAAGGTTAGGTAGAAAAATGCGATAGTAGCTAATCATTCCTATCAAACGTTTGATTTCGGTAACAGTTTTTGGTGTTTTAAATTTAGTAATGGCATCAACTTTAGCAGGATCGGCTCGTAAGCCTGTTCCATCGACAATAAAACCAAGAAATGTAAGGGATGAACGACAAAATTGAGACTTTTCCCAGTTTATCTTAAAACCTGCTGCATTTAAACGTTCAGCAACTTCATCTAATGTGGCGATATGTTCATCGAAAGAACTTGAGATAACTAAGATATCATCTAAAAATACAAAGGCACGTTCTTGATGTAAGATAGGACCTAACGTTTGATCCATAGTACGTTGTAAAGTTTGTGGAGCGTTACAGAGACCAAATGGCAAAAAATTATATTCGAAAAGACCTCGGCCTGGGACACAAAAAGCAGTTTTTTGACGAGAAGATAAGTCAAGAGGTATCTGATAAAAAGCTTGTCTTAGGTCGATAGATGAGATAAATTTTGCGTTACGAAGCCTGCTCAAAATTGAGTCAGTTCTGGGTAGAGGGTAAGCGTCTGGAACAGTAACAGAATTTAGCTTCCTGCCATCAAAACAAACACGCCATTCGTCATTCTTTTCCGAACTAGCAATACGGGAGAGGTCCACGGTGAATTTGAAGGAGAGATAACACCAGATACTAACATTTTGTCTATTTCCGCATGTAAATGCTTTTGTAAGGCAGGCGATAAGGGATATTGACGTTGCTTAAAGGGAAGGGCATCACCTGTGGAGATAACGTGTGTTGCCGTTGTAACACAACCAAGTTCAGAGGTATTAAGTTTGCGAAATTTGTCGATTGTAGCGTTAAGAGTTACATCTTGGGAGTCAGTAAGAGAGATTTTGTTAGATATTCCTGTAGATGCACAGGAGTTCGTTTTAATAGAGGTTTGCCATGAAAAATCCTGAAAGTAAAGTGACAGATTAAAAAGTTTACAGAAATCAACGCCCAGTAGAAAAGGATACGCTAATGCAGGGACAATCAAAAATAAAACATCACGTTCAAGAGATTCTACTCGAATTTTTAACTTAAGGGAACCGGTTACATGTATTTGATTATCGTCAGCTAAATTTATGGAAGTTTTTCAGGAATAATTTGAATTTTGATATTTTGTTGAGATAATTGATGTAAACCTTCGTTATTTATAAGAGAACATGAAGAACCTGTATCCAGTAAAGCAATTACATTTAAGGAACCAATTGAGATAGATAAGTGTGGACGGTTATCGAAGGGTTTTTTAACAAGTTGTGAAACGGTAGCAGTCTTTTTATGATAAAAGGAATTGACGGTTTGTAACCACTTAGACCACTCGGCTGGAGTAGTGTAGCATAATTCCTCTAATGAAGGTAAGGTATTTTGTACATTAATAGTAGCGGTATTATTATTAGATAAATTTAATGACGGTACAACGTTAGAAGTGGTTTTATAATTTAAATTTATTGGCGTCTGTGTCCGTTGAATGATTGGTGTTGAGGGCGATTTTGGTTTCTTGAGATATTCACACCCTGATTTGAAATATCTCGACGGGAGTTTCCCGATACGTTAGGATTACAGTTGGTGCAGTTAGATTTGTAGATATTTGAGCGACCACAGCCATAACAAAAAATATTTCTAGGGTAAGTGCAGACAGTATAGCTATGTCCACTTCGCTTGCAGTTCCAACAGGTAAGTGCGTTATTAGTTACGGTAGAAGGAACGTTAAGTGTAGATACTTTACGGGAAGGTCGAACTTGGCAAGCTAGATCAGGTTCGAGAAGACCAGATAATTTCTCGGGTGGTGGTCGATATTTGTCAATCCTTGACCTCACTTCTTGAAGAGAGCGACATAGGTCTTTAAAATGAGCTAGTGAAGATATGGTCTGTAATGCCAAACGTTCTGAGAAATAGGGGTTCAAATTTCTAAGTAATTGATCGATAATTTCGGATTCGGAAGGTTTTTTGTCGAGTCTGCTATATAAAGCTTCTAATGAGGTAATAAAAGACACAACATTTTCGTCGGGACCTTGAGTTCGGTTACGAATTTCGTTCCAAAGATCGTTAATGTAGCCATAAGGTAGGAAGTCTCGTTTTAAACAGGCAACTAACTCATTCCAGGTAGAAATTTGGTGTCGTATGTTTCTATACCATATTAATGCTGAGCCTGCGAACAAATCACCAGCTGAGATAAATAGGTCCTGGTCGGTACACCCGCGAGAAATTTTAAAATCGTTAATCCGGTCAAGAAAGGATGATAAAGAAACCTTCGAATCAAACCCTTCAAAGGTGAGACCCCATTTGTATACAGGTATAGGTTTTCCTAATGGTTTAGGTTCGGCAAGCGCAAGATTTGAAAAAGGTAACGATATATCTACGTCTGCGTTAGGATTAAGTCTTTCTAAAAGAATTCCTTCAAGCAATAACACCTCGGACAACAAACTTTGTTTAGCTTGAGTCACTTGGTCATCGTTATATAAAGATAATGAATCAACTCGCTGTTTGACGTGAGTTATTCTTGAAGTCAATCTCCTAATTCGATATTAGTAGCCGCAGGATCTGTTTTGTTTATTATACCCGATATATCATCTAAAGATAATTTAATTTCTGATACGTTGAGTGGCCAATCGCCAACAGGGTTCTTTAAGATAGCAACGCCTTTGGTTTCCTGTGACAAAACAGCCCTAAGTTGAGATCGCCTATCATTCTGATTGCTCGCAGCTATGATACTTCTGCACTCCAGCTCGTAGATCAATTCCAGCGATTTTAAATGTGATACGTTCATTATGAATACAATATTCAAGACACGATATAAAAATATGCGATTTTGACGCAGGTTAGAAGGTAAAAACACGTTACAGCTACTTTAAGGTAATACGATACGATATTTAGAGGTAAGAACTTGTTAGAACGTCACCGATAACACCAAAGAAACACATTTAAGGTATATGGAAACGAAATCAATGTTCAGTTAAATACATATTTTATAGATAATGACAGACAAGCCTTCCAAAATGGAAAATGGGCGCAGAGGATATGTTATTTAACCTATAAGGCAACAACGTATAGTCAAACACTTCTTAAAAAGGTATACTAGCAATTTATTTCACTCAAGTGTTTTTAAACACTTAATTTTCATGTAAAAGATAAACCATAATGCAATTTTAGAATGTAACATAAAGATGTATTTAAGTTTCAAAAACGGCCTTTCAAAGTTAAGGAAAGCAACTAAAGATATTTTAATAGGTAATTCTATAATACTGTATTTAAAGACATAAGGTAAGGTAAATACTTACATGAATAAAAGTAAAGTTCTTTAAGTGAAGAAGCTATTAATGCATTGTATCCTTATAAAGGAAATTATTCTAACCTAAAAACAAAGAAGAAGCCCCTGAAGTTCATAGCCTGAACAGGTTGAAGGCGCCATCTGCTACACTTCGTTTACAGTTTTACCTGGTCGGTAATGCAGTTAACAAAATGTTACGCTTAGATTCTGGTACATTGAAATGGCGATAGATGGCTCTTAAAAGCCGGTAATACAATTACCAAAGTTCATAAGATACACATGACGTCACTGATAATTTATATTGCGCCATAATTAAGAGAAGGTACATAAAATTTAAACAATAAAAATTAGATAATCTACTCACGTGAAGGATCCGCTAACCGGCAGGAAATCACGCCACGGTAACCTCGGCATCGCTGCTGGTAGAGTTGGACATCCAAATTATCTCGGGGTCATGGGATGCTCCAGGGTCATCTCCGTTCCTATATGCAGTGGAAGACGGAAATAGGGAATTAAGGAAAGATACTCAAGATAAGGAAATCTACATAATAAGATAACACGACACCCGGCACGACTGTTCACTTCAAAGTTCGGCGTAAAAAAGCCACGTTTCCGCGCGAGAACCGCGGAACTCCCTACTTTTTTGTAGCATTGCCTTACCCCTATGGGGATAATTCACACTTGCCAATTGCACTATTGTGACGTACCGGAAGCCCCGCCCAGTTCATTTAAAAATGTTCGCGCGTCTTGCGTATTTAAAATTATGGCGGGAAGCTTCCGCACATTAAAAAACTGAACTAAAACAATGTTTAAGTGCAAATTCAGTTTGCACGTAACATGTGTTACTGGCATCGGTATCCAACACAAATTTCCCCTCCATCCGTGGATAACTCAAAATTGGTGCTGTAACTAGTAGCCGTTTCAGTTGTTCAAATGCACTGTGGCAGTCGTCATTTTAATCATATTCTTGTCTATCTTCGGTTAATTTTGTTAACGGTTTGGCAATGTTCGCAAACCCAAGTATAAAACGTCGGTAATATGTGCACAATCCTAGAAAACTGCGTAGTTGGTGTATATCTGCTGGTGTAGGCCACTCTTGTACCGTTTTTATTTTGTCAGGGTCAGCTCTTATTCCGGTCTCCGAAACGACATGTCCTAGGTATTTCACCTCTTTTCCAAATAGGTGGCACTTCTTGGGGCTTAATGTAAGGTTTGCCCCGCGTAATCTTTGGAATATCTCCTCTAGGTTCTTAAGATGTTCTTCAAAAGACCGGCCTAACACTATCACGTCGTCCAGGCACACCAGACCGGTCTTCCAGGACAGTCCACGCAGTACCGACTCCATCAATCGTTCAAAAGTAGCAGGAGCATTGCATAATCCAAACGGCATGACCTTGAACTGCCATAATCCAGTTCCAATTGTAAACGCAGTCTTCTCTTTGTCGTTTGGCTCCAAGCCTACCTGCCAGTATCCGCTTTTCAAGTCCAAGGTCGAAAACCATTTAGATCCGGATAGAGTATCTAAGGTGTCATCAATTCTGGGCAAAGGATAGCTGTCTTTCTTTGTCACATTGTTAAGCCGCCGGTAGTCTACACAAAACCTTGTCGACCCGTCTTTTTTCTTGACAAGCACTACCGGGGATGCCCATGGACTATTCGAGGGTTCAATCACTCCCCGTTCTTCCATATCGGTGATAATTTGCTCAGCTTCCTTACGTTTTGCCAAAGGAAGCCGCCTGGGGTGTTGTCTTATCGGTTGCGCATCTCCAGTATTGATCTTGTGTTGCACAACATTCGTCCTTCTTTCTCACTATCATCCAGTGCAAACACGCCTCGATATCGTCCGACCAGTTCTTTTACCTTGCCCAGTTGGTCGCCATTTAATCCTTGACACGAGGGTATCAACATATCCAGCAATTTCTGTGAGCAACAGTTGGTTGGCTTATTTTTCGTGTCGTCCACACAACGTTTAATATGACATACTGGAATGCAACTTCCCACAATCATGCCTTTCTTCAGGGTCACTGTATGGGGATTAATGTTCAGCACCCTTACTGGTACCATATTTCGAGACTTTACCAGCGTTCTTCCAATCAGAAGTCCCTCCTGACCCATTCCCGATTCAGTTGCTTCCATCATGCATACTTGTCCTTCCCGGAGCGTACCATCCGGGCGTCCCATTACTATCATTTCCGCCTTCTCGGGTATTTTCATATCGCAAATCATTCGAACTTGCATCGTCTGGTTACTCCTACCTTGAAATGGAATCTCATCATCATCTATCCGAAGCACATTTTCTTTCATGTTTACATGAAACCCATATTCTCTCATGAGATCCATTCCCAAGATCACTTCTTCTGTAATTTCAGCTACCAACACTCGATAATTAATTAATTTGTCCCCAATCGTCAACATAACGGCAGTCTCTCCGTGAGTACAAATTTTCTCACCACTTGCCGTTCGAAGACACACCGATACAGGTAGCACTTTTCCACGACCAACCAAATCTGGTCTCACAATAGTTTTTGTCGCTCCTGTATCCACGAGTAATTGGACACCCCTACCATTAATTCTTCCATCGATATAAATGCTGTCCAGACTCCCCATCGACGATGCAGCACGGATGATAATCTCCGGGGCACTACGTTGTGCTGTCGACGTTCGCCCCCTTACGTCGACTTGCTTTAGTTTTCCTGCTGCTCAACCGGTTGTTTTTTTGGTTGAGTGCAGCGTCTCTGTATATGACCAACTTCGCCGCAGTTCCAGCATCCAGACCCCATCTCCGCGGTTGTTGTCTTTCAAGTTTTTCCACACGGTTGATTATTTCATCTATGCTGTTCTGCGCTTGATCAGGTAAGGCAGATCGAACTTTGTGACTCATTCTGTGTGATGTCTGCTTAGCGGCTTCAAATTCAAGCGCATGAGCCAGTGCGTCATCTAACATTTTTGGCCGTGCTAATCTTAGCGCTTGCTGTATTTCGCCATCTTTAACGCCATCCACAAATGTTTGTACAGCCAGTTGTTCGAGGAAACTATCTGGTGCCGTTGGATATGCCAATCTAACTAATCTGGCGATGTCAGCTTCGAATTCTTGCAGGCTTTCACTTGTCTTTTGCGAGCGGTTCTTAACTTGTGCGTGGTAAACCTGTTGAAGGTGAGCATCTCCATATCTCATCTCAAGCTTCGATGTTAAAAGGCCGTAATCATTCTGCTGGTGATCAGGAATCGTTTGTAAGATGTTAAGAGCTTCCCCCCGTAGGGCCACTATTAAGGAGATAGCCTTTTTTTTGTTGCACCAACCGTTGGCTATTGCCGCAGCTTCAAATTGTTTCAAATATGTGGGCCAAGGTGTTTTGCCATCAAATGTGGGTGGTTTCACTTTAAATTTAGACGGTATGGACTCGCTTCTTTCCATGGTTCTTATTTCTGGAATGTTCTCATTTACAACTTGATTTGCTATTTGAAGTGGCCGCGTTGTTAGTGAAATCACTTGTTCTTGCAGCCTCATCACATCTTCTTCCATTTTTATTAATTTACTGTCCAACTTTTGCTCAACTGTTTTTACCTGTTCAGTGAAATCTTCTTTCAATGCAATGGAGCTTTCCATTAATCTTCGTTCTAACGTCGCTGTATTTTCACTTAACTTTTCGGTAAGGTTTGATTCCAGTTCAACTGACCTCACGAAGTTTTCATTGAGTGTCATTTGCATTTCGGATTTAAAATCCTTAAGAAAGTTCATTAAAGTTTCTGCCTCCATTTTACTTTGATTTCTTGTAACTGGCATATACAAACTACTTAAATGTCTTTAGACTTGTGTTTTAAATTAATCACTATATACCCCACACAGGCTGACACCAGTGTAACGGGCTACTACTACCGCGTTTCTTTAATTTAAAACAAGTAATAATAAAGGTCTTTATTACTCACTGTTCACAAGTCTAATTAACAGTATATGCCTTATTTATAGATGTTTTCAGTCCACTTAACAATGAAGCACTATTACACTAATGAATTTACAAGCACTAATTTCTTCTTAAACTAACTTCTTTACCATAGTTCCATTAACAACACTAACACAACTATTTGTTTATACACTTCTATTTATTTATGTATACTACAAGCTGCATGTACATTAGACACAGCATATAACATTTATGTATAAATTCTTGAACTCCTAAAAGCTCAACTACGTTTACTGTACACGATATAATTTATATTAGACATTCAAGTATAGACTGACCCTTGCATTTTTCAGCGGTCTTATATATACTCAGATTTAAAGATATGACTCATCTTCTGGTAATTACGAGAACCTTCCAGGCCTGGCGAGAATGAACAGTGCTGGCGGCGTTTTGTGTGTTTGATTGCTAGAAGCATTCTAGATTCCTGGAAACTATGCAGACCCTACAACGCTTGTGTGTTTGACGGGTTGCCTAATAGTAGCTCGCAATAATATATATATATATATATATATATATATATATATATATATATAATGCTATGATAAGAGGGTAGTTTAAGGATAGATTAAGTCATAGGGGTCGTAGGATAGATATAAATAATTTTAACTTTAAGAAAACCAAATAAGTCCATCTATTATAGGAGTAAATCGACTATTTTAGAAAAAGTCAATTGCGAGCACACTGTATATATAGTATATTTGATTTAATGCATAAGAAAGAAGCTTATTTTGCAATAATCTGATACCATTTAGCTAAAATAATAATATGTATGTCGTGTAATATGTTTTAAGTATAATTTACGATTGAAGATAAGGCTTTAAACACAACTAATTGAATCAATATAAATACATTATCGGGAAAGATAGATAAACTGGTATTCTGGATATTTAATAATTTCGTTGAAAATATCAACGCATATATACGAAAACGCATTCTAATACGTCATTAAATACTAGAAATAATACATTTGTTTAGAAAACCAACATATTTTAATAACAAATATGCACCAGATGGTTAATTGTACAATAAGTTTGGACTTTTAAACGACAAATATAAAATACGTGACAGAATAAAAGCAACATTTGGAAATTCTAAGAAGATGATATGATATATCGAATGTCTACGTGTGGGATGGATGGTAGGAACAACAATTAAAACCAGGGAATTCGAGAATTACCAAGGTACTACAGAGATAGGCGGAGATTATCAATAAACACGCGACGCGCACCAATTAAGGTATTGATAGGAGGGCTTATAAATACAATGGGGAATGAATAAACATTTAGTTCATCTATAACAAGGCACGAATCACGTCAGTATGCAGTAGAAATTTACGTGACAGTATTAATTAGTGAAAAATTGATAATTTAGTATAAGTAAAAATTTGAAAGTGCCAAATTTGTGCAACAAGTAATGGCCGATCTACACATAGACGTAAGTTAAACTATTAAATAAAATTTATTCTAATATTTTACAATTCAGGGCTCTAAACAATATCCTGATACTGATCTAAATCAATATCTTGATACAGATCTAAGTTAATATTTTGATACTGATCTAAGTCAATATCGTCCCACATCTAAATTAAATATCTGAATATATTTCTAAAATTACCTCTAAAAGGAAAATATAAAAATACATCTGAAAATACGACCAATTAAATAAAAGTAAAGACACCCATAGAATCCGAGGGAAACTACAAGCAATAGGTAGAACGAGTGTAACAAGGGATGCTGAACACAGATACTCTGAGGCAATTCCAGTGACAAGGAAAGAAAACGCAGGTTAGCGATCTTAAATATTTTATTAGTTAAAGACTGTTTCAATTTTGATATTTGCTATATATTGTATGTCTGTAAGAGTCAACAAAAATGTCATTTGAGAATTTGAAAACAGGGAAAGCATCTTATAACGTTCAAAGATATTTTTGCTGGCTTTCAGGAAATCATAAATTTTTTTAAATGTTAATATTCTATTCAGGGGCTAAATTTTGAATTTATATAAAATTGTACATATTATTATCAATCATTATATTGTGCAATCTTTGCATTGCTTCATTTAAATTATTTCAACAGATAGAAAGGGGAATTTCATAGCAATATTAATAGAGCACCAATTGTGAAGAAGGGCATGTTGTGTTTTTAAGCTAGCCAAGACAGAACAAATTATAGAAAATTTAAAGGGGTTTCACAGCAATAATAATGACACCGAACGTAAGGGCGATATCACAGCAATAATATTAATTACGACCAATTGTGTGGCTTGTAAAGGAGATATCACAGCAATATATATATATATATATATATATATATATATATATATATATATATATATATATATATATATATATATATATATATATACGGGGTTATTCTAAATAATGGACCTTTTTTTAAAAATTCGTATTTATTAAAGTACAAATCCAAAATTAACAATCGTTATACTAATGAAAAGAGGAAGTTTCAAAGTTTTTTCTAATACTTTACTAATGTTCAAGGTGTCCACAGTTTGCTGCACCCAAAACATCTACGCGGTAAGTAAACTCGTCCCACACACGAGAAAACATATCTGCTGTTACTGAGTGCACGATATCAGTGATACGGTTCCGCAGATCGTTCAGAGTTGTTGGTAGAGGCGGAACGTAAACAACATTCTTAACATAACCTCATAAGAAGTAGTCACATGGGGTGAGATCAGGAGATTTCGGTGGCCAGAAGCGTAGAGCCAGGTCTTCATTATTTTTCCTGCGACCTATCTAGCGCTGAGGAAAGGATTCATTCAAAAATCCTCGTACATCGAGGTGCCAATGGGACGGAGCTCCATCCTGTTGGAAAATAAATTTCTGTAAATCTTCCATAACTTGAGCAAACAGCCATTGTTCCAACATGTCCAGGTACGTCATTCCAGTTACAGTTCTTTCCAAAAAGAAAAAAGGTTTATAGACCTTTGTACGGGATAAGGCACAGAACACGTTTATCTTCGATGAGTCTTTTTAATGTTGCAATGTTGAATGTGGATTTTGCAAATCCCATATGCAAACATTGTGTCTGTTGACTTTTCCACTAGTAAGATATCAGTCTGAAAAATTTATAGAAGTTTGTGTGGTTTACATTTTATGAAGGGGCAGTTTCAATATGAAATTTAATTAGGACAAGAAAAGTTACTAATGAAAACTGGAGACATCGCCATTTACAATAATATTTGTATAAATCCAGATGGGGTTCAGGATACCTAAGAAGTGGTTCACACCGATTGATGACATTGTATCCGACCATAAGGCAGTTTTGCACACAATAAGTTTGAGAATGGAATCTTTAAAAGGGAAGGAAATTTAAATATAGAACTAAGTTTGTAAAGTTTGTGAATTAAGTTACGAAAGAAATAATGATGAAGTAACAACGGAAGTGTAGACCGTAAACAAACCCTTTGACGAGGTGGCTGATGTCGATTTGTTTTGAACTTCTCTTGATAAGCAGGCCAGGAAGTTCACGCGCGTAGCATCGTGGAATTTAAGAGTGATGATTGGATTACACTCTTTCAGCAAACACTGGAATTTGAATAAATAGAATGGAGTGACCTAATGTGTTGGTAGTTAATAAACAAGTAAATTATTTGTGTTCCTGTATGTGCTAAATTTTATTTAAAAATCAACGTTTGTAATTTAACTTAGAGTACAGGTTGTGCTAGTTCTTTTTATGTATTCTTGATTTATATGTACATGTGAACTAGTAAATATAAATTGTAATGGGTTCATGAAGAGACGAAATTAGTTTGTTACATTTAAACATAATATTAGTGGAAAAAAACTTTGAAGCTTTTGAAACGCTAAGAAAGATGTGCGTATCGATTTATACGCAAGCTTTATTTGTGGGATGTATTTGCTAGTAAATTTCTTTGTGTAGATTGGAATGGCAAAGTCAGGAAACTAGGAAACTAGAACATTGGATTGGTATTATTATTTAAGTGTAAATGTTTTTTAAGGAGTTATATTAAATAATATATGCCCAGTTGAATGTTATATTAGGTTTGTTTTTTATTCATATGTATATTTCCAGGATAACTGTTAATAGAGTTTTAGCTTTGCTGGATCTTTATTTGGAGTTACTTATAAGATATTTACATGTGAACATTGTGAAAGGATATCCAGTGACACCGGTAATGAAGTGGTATTTTGGGATAGGTCCTCATTTTGAAAATTTCTTTAATTCGTTAAAAAGTTAATGAGTATCTTTAAGGTATGGTAGATAAAGGTAAAGTGTGAGAAGACGAGATTTAAAAAGACAAAAAGCATGGAGACCCATCTGGAATAACCCTCTCCCGGGTAGCAAAAATATCGAAGAAATTGCTTGATAACAGGTATAGCCCTTCAATATAAGTGATATCTAAAAAGTAGTTTTATATTTTTCTTATTTTACATTTTATTATTTTTTCCATAGAAACTCATTCCCAAACCACTGCAGTTAGCTGATGCATCTTTAAAATTGTTATGGGATTGCCGCTTCTTCTTGTCATATCGAAATTCAGAACGTAATGTCATTTTTACCTATAACAAACATATTACTGACATTGCATAAAGACCGTTAAGTATGGTTTGCTATTTTTTTTATTTTATATATTTCCGTAACATTCGTTTCCTGCGGCCTGGCCTGCTTTATCATCATAAATGATAAAAATAAGCAAATGCGTGGTGTCTGTTAGAGAATGAAGCCAGGAAGAAGCGATTCTCCATATTATCGTGTTGATGTAGTTAGTATACAGGATGCACGTGCGGGCCGATAAACACTAAATAAGAGGAACCGACACAAACTTTCAGCTTTCAATTCGCAATTAGTCACAAGTCGTCTTTGCTTTAACTTTGTGCTTCTCTGTATGTACTGTAGTTTGCTCTGTTTTGTGTAAATTTGCTTTTTGGTTTTGAAAGTTTCAATTTGAGTTTGGAGTTTGTTGATAGGTAATATCTGCGTTATTGCCGCTATAGATTATATTTATACTTTAAAATGGAGCCGCACTAAGTCTGGAGCTAAAATACGAGAAAACAAAAAAAAGAAAGTTAAGAAAAGAGATAGACAACAGAATTTCGTAAAATCATTTCTAATTTCGAACGTGGAGAAATGTGTTAATAATGTCATTAAGGACAATTTGAAGACGGTCTACAACACTTAATTTGATTTCTAATTCTCCACTTGAAGGTACGACATCAGCAAAAAAGCGAGTTTTTTATTACCTGAAAATGTTGAATTTTGCCGAACCCTTGCTGATCCAAGCAAGGTAGAATGCGTTACAACACACACGCGGGACCTACATTTTACCCCTCATTTGAATGAGGGCGTATTTTTATGAAGAATTCTTGCCTAACATTTTACAAGCAAACCTTGTCGGGATTCGAACCCGGGACCTTGGGCATAGTAGTCACACGCATAGCAACTACGCTACAGAGCCGCCCTGATGGACTACAATAATCAAATTGTATCGAAACGAGCTACTGCTACCGCGTTTCTTTAATTTAAAACAAGTAATAATAAAGGTCTTTATTACTCACTGTTCACAAGTCTAATTAACAGTATATGCCTTATTTATAGATGTTTTCAGTCCACTTAACAATGAAGCACTATTACACTAATGAATTTACAAGCACTAATTTCTTCTTAAACTAACTTCTTTACCATAGGTCCATTAACAACACTAACACAACTATTTGTTTATACACTTCTATTTATTTATGTATACTACAAGCTGCATGTACATTAGACACAGCATATATCATTTATGTATAAATTCTTGAACTCCTAAAAGCTCAACTACGTTTACTGTACACGATATAATTTATATTAGACATTCAAGTATATACTGACTCTTGCATTTTTTAGCGGTCTTATATATTCTCAGATTTAAAGATATGACTCATCTTCTGGTAATTACAAGAAGCTTCCCGGTCTGGCGAGAATGAACAGTGCTGGCAGCGTTTTGTGTGTTTGATTGCTAGAAGCATTCTAGAATCCTGGAGACTATGCAGACCCTACAACGCTTGTGTGTTTGACGGGTTGCCTAATAGTAGCTCGCAACAGTATTATAGCGACTTCATGAATTGACTTTGTAGCATCAAGTACTCCAAAAATGATGAAAATAAATTATTTAGATTAGCAACAGTTGAAGCATGTTGACTTGCGGCTTGAACATATGACTGACAAGATGATTAGTTATGTTTTAATTAATAACTTTTTAAATATTGGAAATCGATCCAAATCGGCAGAATCTATTTGCGTTCGCGGCAGAACATACACTCGTCACTTTAATGAAAATTATTTTTACAAGATAAATCTAAAGAAAAAAGAAAGTGGTTAATTTTGTCAAACATTTTCCAAAATGTATTGCTGTATTTGCAAAGTATTTCCCACGAAACAAATTCAGTTTTCTTAGCGAAGTTGCGCCGATTGGAAAAACATAAGTGCAAAAATAGTAGAATATGAAAATTCTGTAGATCATCGCTCGGCAATGTGCATTTATTTCAAAAAGTCTCAACTGATAAGCAGAATTGCCATTAATTTGCAAATACAACTTGAAACTGAAGCACAATATTGGAGAGATGTTTTAAAGCAGGTTGTTGCAATAACTAAATTTCTTGAAGGACAGGAATTGCTATTTCGTGGGCATGTGAATCCAGACAGAAATTGTATTCAGTGTCTAAAACATCTGCCAAAATTTGATCCCTCTTTGGCAAGTCACATAAATACATATGGTAGACAAGGTACAGGTAATGTGAGTTATTTAACACTATATGTGACGAATTTATTCAAATCCAGAAAAGAAATCCATTGAGGAAATTAAAACAGCTATATACTTTTCCTTAATTGTCGACTCGGCTCCTGATGTGCTATGTGAACAAATTGTCTTTAATTCTGCATTACCTACTACCAAACGGCCGGATCAAAGAGAGGTAGGTGTCTTTTTTTGTTGATATTTGCTTCCTCGCATCAGAAACTTTGGAAAAAGTTGAACTTGAGACATTTTAACTGCGTGAAGCATAGATATTAAAAAATGGTCGTCGACAGAGTTTCCACAATGGCTGGTAAATGTCTGAAAAATATACCGGCTTAGAATCACGCGCCGGTCATAGTTTGAACCTGGTTTTAAATACAGCAGCAGAATTGTGTCGGAGCGCAACTATACATTTCGACTTAGTTCGAGATATATACGTTTTGTTTTCAGCATCTACTTCCAGGCTGAATAACTTAAAACTAAGACTGGAACAAACTGTGCAGTTAAAAAAGTCTCAGAAACTAGGTGGTCCGCTCGTGCAGACGCAGTCGGCTTTACGTAAACTTTATATCTCTATTAAACAATTATTGATAGAAATAAGTTCAAATACAGAACAAAAAATGTCTGCAAGAAATAAAGTCAAAGCTATTGTAGTGAAAAGGTGGAATAATGGGAAACAGCGCATACGACAGTTCTGTGGAACATGCTTTGCAAAACATTAACGCAACAAGCAGAAGCCTCCAAAAGCCTAATTTGGGTTTGTCCACTTCAATTACTTATTAAAATCTTTACAACAGTTTATCAATATTGAAATCGTAACCACTTTCAAAAAATTGAAAATAATTTCAGATTTCTAATTAATGGATAATTGAGGTACCAGTACAAGCTACAACGAAGTCGTAAGCAAAAAGTGTTTTTTGATGAAAACGACGATGATGAAACTTGTTTAAGTGGACATCAACATTTTTGAATGAACACTTTTATTGTGATTTGCGACTCACTCAATGTTGAAATTCAAAAACGCACAAGAGGCCTATGTGAAACTTAATACAAAATTCGAAATTTTTGGAATTTGACCTACCTTCAAATGTCTGAATTTGTGACATTATACAAGGCTGATGACATCAATTTGAAAATTACACCTGTAGAAAATCTTCAGTTCTTGCAAAATGGAAGATAAAAAATCTTACATACCCGGAAAAATGTATGAGCATTTAGCTCGAAGATTAAATATAACATTTCCTAATGTCGAAACTTTTTTGCGTATTTATTTTACTTTACCAGTGAGTAATGCGTCTAGGGAAAAATCCTGTTCTACCAAGAAAAGAATTAAAATATATTTTCGAAGCATCTTGGCAAAGGAACAGCTAGACAATTTTTTAATCCTGCACATCGAGAAGGATGAAAACAAAAACTTTGTTTTTGAAGAAATAATTAATTCTTTTGTAAAAGTGGAAAGCAGAAAAAATGCATTATATTAATGCAATATGTACATAACACTTTGCTACGTGCAAATTTGACGCTAATGACTTTAACTTATAGCGTCGTAACATAACAATTATGCCAGCTAGCTTAGAGGCGAAAAGGTTTCCGAACATTCGTTCAATAATAAATGGCGCGTTCCTTTTACAACTGAGGGAAGCATATCACCACACTTAGTGAGGTGAGAAACTCGCTTCATTTAGTTTATAATTGGAACGCTATGTGAGATATTTAAATCACTAACTACATGAAAGGGGAACCTACAAACCAATCCATCAATCAAAAAGTTAGGTTAAGTTTGATGTTTTAGTTTACAAATTTAACAAATTTTACTAAAAATAAATTGAGCTAACAATGGAATCTGTGCTGAAAGCAATCGTGGTAGTAAGTAAGAGAATGTGTAAGTTATGGTATTATTTGTTATTACTTCAGGCAAGCGATTCTGAATATGATAGTTCGAGCACTTCACGGAATGATAGTAGTGATAGTTCTTCAACTACATCTGGAGAAAGCAATTTCGTTTTTAAAAACGAAGGAAACTACATAGGAATCTTTACTTTGTGGAAGAAGTTGTAGCTTCATACGATGATGCCAAATTCAAAGAAGATTTCAGAATGGATAGAAGAACCTGCAACTTCTTAATTGGTAAATTAGGAGTGTATTATCGCTTTGTAATATTCATGGTATATTTTCTAGACCAAGTGGTGCAGAATTGCGTTTTACCAGAACATAATTTTGGTCGAGAAAAGATTAATACAGTCAAGGCAGTGTTAATGACTATATGGTACTTGAGCAATATGGAAACATTTCGTGAAATATCAAAGATATTTAATGTTACCAAAAGTTGTGCTCATCGAATTATTACAAAAAATGTAGAATATTTGTCAACTAACAGTAACAAATATATTAAGTGGCTAGAGGGAGCAAGAAAGATAATTGTTAATGAAGGGTTTAGGCAATTGAAAGGCATTGTTGGCATAATAGGTGCCCTTGATGGCTCGCATATTAAAATTAAGAAACCTGCAAAGGACCCTCACGTATATTGTAATCGAAAAGCAGATTTTAGTATTTTAATACAAGGTGTGTACAATCATGAACAGCGGTTCACTGATCTATTAGTAGGAGAGGTAGGATCAATTCATGATGCTCGTATGCTGAAACGTTCATATTTGTATGATAAATGTTCAAATGTTTTTTTAAAAAACGAGTTTTTGTTGGGAGATTCTGCTTACCTATGCTTGAATTGGCTGATTCCTCTATTTAGGGACAATGGTCGCTTGACACAAAACCACAGAACATTCAATTATAGACATGCTGCATCTAGAATTAAAATTGAAAATGCATTTGGTGCTTTGAAAGGAAGGTTTCGCAGATTCAAGATGTTTGAAAATGAAAATATAGTGTTTATTGTGCATTGTGTAGTGGCAGCTGCAGTTCTGCACAATATTTGCATCCAATTTAAAGACTCAGATCCTGCTTATGAGGAACAGGATGATGGTAATGATAATCAAGACATGGATGACGCAGCAATTGCATATGTTGGTATAACACCTAACAATCATAGAAGACAACAATTATTTGCTGAAATGTTTCAATTGTAAATGATCTTTAACCTTATTGTTGTTTAATTAAATACTTTGTTATATAACCAAAGTAAGATGTTTAAATAATAACTCAAATAATGTACTGAGATGTATTTATAAAGAATTAAAAAATATCTTGAACAACTGCATGCATAATTTACTATTGCTAAGTTTAACAAACTATAATATACATAATATACAAATTAGTTTTGTTGGTTTTGTTTTAATGCTACAAGTGCCCCTAAAGCTGCAACTTTTCTAGTGTCCAGTTCTAATTTTTGTTTCTGCAATACAATTTTTTTCTCTAAGTAACTGCTGTATGCAGCTCCTTTCTGCTGATAATATGCCTTCTTTACTTTTACATATTCAAGAGTGGGATTCCTTCTTTTACGGGATGGTTGATGTTAATCAAAAATGTTAATTTGCATTTACAATCACACAAAGGAAATGATAATTTAAAGGAATATATCACCTACCTTTCACTGGTTGTAGTGGTTGATTGTACTTGCACTGCTATCAGATAATTATGGACTGTATAATGTTCACTAATTGTTGCTAATTACTGATGCTCGATGCACCGAACTAAATCACGAACCAAAGACAAGCGAGAACGAAGTTGAATAGTCGTCCACTCGTAAATTACCAACCCTTTTATGTCGTTGCACTAAAGGTAGGGATAATGGAGGGGTTCTAGCTGGGGAATAGTTTAAGGACTTAAATTAATTGTGATTGGCATAATACAACTACAAACAAAATACTTATAAAGCCTTAACATACCGCCCACCAAAATAAGTATTAGGAACTTATTTTCTAAGTGTGTCTAAATGAACAAAAAAAAATATATAACCGTAAATTTAAAAGTTAACTTACCCTAATATACTAACTATAATACTAAGTTGCCTCTGGAATGGGGAGAGGGCACAATTTTACCACGGGCCTTTTAAATCCAAATTTGCACGAACTTTCAAGTTACGAATGAACTGACAAATATATACCAGAATCCTGCATATTTTTCGCAAATCTGAAAATTGATTTACCATCGAGTCTACGAAATTATTTGCAACGTGTATATTAAGAGATAAAGTTGTTTTTTCAATGTGCATCTGAGTGTGATCTGTAAGAGTTGGTTCCATATGAGCAGGCCAATTCTCTTTAGGTAATAGTAACCATGATGGAGCCGTCCACCACAAGGGATGATTAACAAGCTCAGCAGCTAATAATCCTCTTGATGCACAGTCAGCAGGATTATCCTGTGATTTAATATGATGCCACGATGATGGAGCCACTCGTTCTTGGATATGTGAGACACGATTGCTAATAAAGGTCTTCCAATTATACGACGAAGATCGAATCCATGCTAATGCTACTGTGGAATCTGACCACGCAAATGTATCGTCCAATACTAAATTATTTCTATACGTATTTTGCACATACTCGACCAAGTTCGACAACAACACTGCACCACACAATTCTAATCGAGGTAATGATATACGATTGGTTGGTGCGACCTTAGATTTGGCACAGACCAATGATACTTGGATGTTCACTTTCTCATCGACACAGCGGAGATACACTGCTGCTGCATCTCCAGCTTCCGATGCATCACAAAATGCATGAATTTGTACAGTTTGATAGTTATCGCAAAGAATCCGTCGAGGAATTTCAATTTTCAATAACTCGGGTAATTGTTGAAGATACAGATTCCATTTTAAAACAATTTGTTGAGGAAGAAGTTCATCCCAACCAATTCCTAATATCCATACAGATTGAATCAAATGCTTTGCGAAGAAGACCAATGGTGATAATAACCCCAGAGGGTCAAAGATCCTTGCAATTTCCGAAACCATATTCCTTTTGGTACAAGGCCGATCAACGATATTAAGATTGTAAACAACACATCACTCAATGGTTGCCATTGCAGTCCTAAAATTTTTGAGACGTATTGTTTACCTCTTCAAACAAAATGCTTGCTGATACCGAACGGAATCAGGTAAATGGCCAATGACACTTGGCACGTTGCTATTCCACTTTCGCAACATAAAACCACCTGATTGGCAAATTTGGTTTAATTCATACACGAGTCGTTTGCCATCCTCTATCGAATCACACCCTGTAATCAAATCATCCACGTACGTATCCGATGCTAAAATCTTGGAAGCAATAGGAAAACGTAACGATTGACTTTTTGCAAGTTCTTGAATTACACGCATGGCTAGAAATGGTGATGATGTGATGCCGTATGTAACAGTGTTTAGCTGATAATCGATAACAGACTCCGAGGACTTAAATCTCCAAACTATACGTTGATAGTCTCGATGGCTAGTAGAAATAAGAATCTGTCTATACATTTGCTTAATGTTCGCAGTTAAAACTACAGAATGTAAACGAAAGTGTAATAACAACTCCATGATATCTTTTTGAAGAGGGGGGCCTGCGAGTAAATGATCATTTAAAGACCCTCCACTTTGAGCGCTGGCTGAAGCATTAAATACGACACGAAGTTTTGTAGTTGTACTGTCTGGTTTGAACACGGCGTGATGTGGTATGTAATATACCGGCGATAATGTTGACGATCGAGTTGAATCCGATACAATACGAGACATGTGACCACTATCGATATAATCCTGCATAAATTCTCTGTACGAATTATACAGTTGAGGATTTATTTCCAAACGGCGTTCTAGTGAAACAAATCTTCGAAGTGCTATTTCCCGAGAGCCAGCAAATAGCGGTTCAGGACCATTGAAAGGTAACAAAACAATAAAACGACCGGTGTCATCCTGCTTATGAGTGTCCACAAAATGCCTTTCACAAATTTCCGCATGAAGAGATAATTTGTTAGAATCTGGAATATTTTCCAGTTCCCAAAATCGAGTAATGTTAGCATCTTCTACAAGTGCAGCTAATGATATACGAGATGTAACAGAAGAAAGAACCTTCCCTGTTAATATCCACCCAAAGGTAGTGTGAATTGCCACGGGTTCTTCTGGTGACCCAATGCGAGTTGCATTTAATAAAATACGCGCGAACAAATCTGCACCTAACAATAAATCGATATGACTAGGTTTGTCGAAGTTCGAATCTGCTAAATCTAATCCAACTATGTGAGGCCAACTATTTGGTGAGATCCTTGATGAAGGAAGGGTTCCACAAATGTCTGGTAACACAAAACAATCAATGCTGTACTCTGGAACAGTTTTACCTTGAGGACTAATTTTACACGATACTTGTCCATACGCATGAGAAGCAGATAGACCTAAGCCTTCAACCTTCATTGAAATATTCGATTTTCTTAAACCTAAGCGTCGACAACACTTATCAGTCATGAAATTTTCCATTGATGCACTGTCTACAAGTGCTCTTACTGTCTGAACTTTACCAAACCCATCTGTAATTGAAATTCTTGCGGTGCCTAATAACGTCATTGTGTTGGACGATCTAGATGACAATAACGTACTTGTAGTAGTGTTGCAGGTGGGTTCGGGAAGTTGATCTGTTGCCTGAGTGACTGCAGGTTTCTGTGCAACTGTAGGGTTTTCAAAGTGCAATAAAGTATGATGACCCCTTGCACACTTTTTACAAACAAGTTTGGAAGAGCAGCGTGTAACCATATGAGAGTTGCGAAGACAATTAATGCATAAGTGTTTGTCTTTAACAAAGTTATAACGGTCTTGTGGCGATTTATTCAGAAACATTTCACATTGGTATAAGTTATGAGTACCACTGCAAAGACTGCATTTCTGAGCGAATGAAGTTGTTACGAATGACTTTCGAACTTGGGGTTTTGAATATTTAAAGGAACGTTTTGAAGGTACACTAGATGATATGGTTTGTTTAATGGACGTATTAAATTTGGACGGTGTATCGGAAACAACCATATTGCTAATTTCTAATGCCTTGCAATGTTTTTCTACAAATAATTTTAATTGATCATAAGATGGAATGTCTGATGTATTTTCTAACTCAAATGTTTTCAAAAGATTTGTATCTACCTTTTTTGATAACAAATTAAACAATACGAAGTCGAGCAAATCAATCTTAGTTTGACGTAAGCTTGATAGATTTTCCGTAAAGCAATTAAGCAATTCTCTTAAATCTGTATGTGAGTTAAATTTTGCTTTTGGTGACGATTCTAAAGCATTCCAATGCGTGTTTGCAATTAAACGTTTTGAATTAAACCTCTCATTGAATAAGCTAGCATATAATTATTATTCGAAATTTGCAAATGTCTAATGAGTTCTCTAGACTTAAAATCCAACGCATCAATTAAAAAATAGAACTTTTCGATCGGTAGCAATTGATTATTTTCATGAACTAAATTATTAAAAAATTGAATAAACTCTTGGAAATGTTCTATTTTTCCAGAAAATTTTTTCAGTTCTATACGAGGGAGACAAATATTGCTACACGAGCCAATGCCAGTAATATTTTCAGTCAAGCATTTTTCAGCAGTGGATATATTATCAAATTGCGCTTTAATAATTTTAATGTTTAACAAAGACCTATCTATTTCAATTCTTAGTGTTGTAATTTCATTTAATAATTCCGAGTTGTCCTCATCCAAGATGCACGTTTTATAAGCAGTATCTACATCGTTTTTGATATCAAAGGCGCTTTCAGCCATAATATTAACAGAAATACAATTGCCTTTAATATGCTCCAATTTATTTATCGCATCAGATACATCAGATAATCTATCGAGTGCCGCCTTCAAATCTACAATCAATCTTTCGGATGAAATATGTGCCATCCTAACGAACAAGGTTACTAATATCGATTTTATATTGATTTCAGCTACAAAAATGAAGGGTTTTGTTCACCTAATAATAGGATATACCAAGGGTAAAGTTGAACTACCTGGCAAAGAATTTTTACTACAACGTGCCTAACGGGAGCTTGCAAGTTTCAATCTAACAATGAGCAAAGGGTTATTCTACCCGGTTTTACAAATACCTGAATTCTCTAGCGAACTTGAATTACAAGTTTAAAATAACTGTACTGCTTAAACACCTTTTCTGACTACAAATTCTTACGCTACAGTATTCCTAAAATTTACAAAGATTTGTCATTTTTAAGGCTTTATAAGATTCTGTATCAGTATAAAATTTCAAATTTAATGCGAAATTGCATCTACTATAAGTTAGTTTACACAATTGACTATGATACTGGTGGTGTGACTACACTTTTCTTCTAAATGCGGTCAACCCCTAATTTAAGCGAAGAGCAATTAACAATGTAGTTAAATTGAATGCCAAAAATGCCAATAATAAACCAATTAATAAGCAAAATATTTGCTCAAAGGACCAAAAATGTTAATCAAAAATGTTAATTTGCATTTACAATCACACAAAGGAAATGATAATTTAAAGGAATATATCACCTACCTTTCACTGGTTGTAGTGGTTGATTGTACTTGCACTGCTATCAGATAATTATGGACTGTATAATGTTCACTAATTGTTGCTAATTACTGATGCTCGATGCACCGAACTAAATCACGAACCAAAGACAAGCGAGAACGAAGTTGAATAGTCGTCCACTCGTAAATTACCAACCCTTTTATGTCGTTGCACTAAAGGTAGGGATAATGGAGGGGTTCTAGCTGGGGAATAGTTTAAGGACTTAAATTAATTGTGATTGGCATAATACAACTACAAACAAAATACTTATAAAGCCTTAACAGTTGAACTTCTTTTATAATCCCTTGTGAAACTTCATTTTCACTGCCTGTAATAAGTGTCTATATTATCTTGCCAAATAAATACATGCACACTTGAATCATGCTCAACAGTAGCACTGGTTCCCGGTAACACTCTTGAACCAACAGTAGCCACATCGACTGAATGAAGACTACAATTATTGGGTTTGTCCCCCAACAGCTCATCCAACCTGTCGTAATATAAAAACCGAGTTGGCCCTCTGCCGCTTTTGTTTGTCTTGTCTTTTGTGTTTTTATATGTTCGCAGTAAATTGTTCCACTTTTTTTGCACTTTTTGGCATCGAACTACAAAGTAAACATTACAATCTTACACAAAATTGATTATCGTAACTTACGTTAAGATTGTTGCTAGCCAAGTCTTCACTCACTATTTCCCAAAATTTCTTTTTCCGCTGAGGATGGTACATGTCCTCATACCGACTTTCAACAGCTGTAATTAAATACAATGTATCAGCATGCTGCCAATGAGTCTCTCGAGTCTCCTTTAAAGTGAAATCTGTATTTATATTGGAAACACTGCTTGCTTCTATTTCACCATAAATATCCATTTCTTCTGCAATCTCACAAGCAAGAGGTATATTTGTGGTATTGAGTATTGGCTTCCCACTAGCATCAAAACCGATTTCTGATTGTTTCATAGGTACGACAGTGTCGCTTTCTGAAAATTAACAATTACCCTAATAATACATACTACAATTTTAAAATTATTCCTACCACTATCTTTAAGAAGAAAGCAGCCTAGTCAATTTAAAATACATTCATTCTCTTGCGATATCAATAATTTATATTTGCAGTTGGACATATTTGCAACAAAAATAACGAATAACTACCAATTATTTCAAATAGTTTTTATTTATTAAACAAACAAGCAGGAGAACAACCTAACCACACTATTTAATTGAGCAGGAAATCTCATTAAAGCATGTACTAAAGAGGTTGTGCTTAAGAGGAAAGGAGGTAAGTGAGTATCTCACATCACTAACATAAAAGGAACGTGCTATAAAATGGTAATTACTAAAGTGAGGTGAGATCATCTGAGAAATATGGTAAAAGGAACGCGGCAAAGATTAAACTTTAAACTGTTGTATCTCCGCCATCTTTTGGGTGCTAGCTATACGATTGGTGGTGCTATGCGGTGCTATGTTAGTACTAGCAAGTGCAAAAAAAAAATTAAAAAAAGTGGAGTGGGGGCTAACATCGCCTAAGGGCATAAACTATAAACTGCTATATCTACGTCATTTTTTGAGTGCTAGCTATGGGACTGGTGGTGCTATGTAGTGCTATGTTAGTTCTAACAGGTGCAAGAGGAAAAATTTCAAGAAAGTGTGTGGGGGGGTCACTGACGCACTAGCAGGTACAAGAGAAAAGATTAAACTTTAAACTGTTATATCTCCGCCATCTTTTGGGTGCTAGCTATACGATTGGTGGTGCTATGCGGTGCGATGTTAGTACTAGCAAGTGCAACAAAAAAAAATTAAAAAAAGTGGAGTGGGGGCTAACCTCGCCTAAGGGCATAAACTATAAACTGCTATATCTAAGTCGTTTTTTGAGTGCTAGCTATGGGACTGGTAGTGCTATGTAGTGCTATGTTAGTTCCAACAGGTGCAAGAGGAAAAATTTGAATAAAATGTAGTGGGGGGCTGACGTAGCCTAGGGCCCTAAACTTTAAATTGCTATATCTACGCCAATTTTTTGGTGCTAGCTGTGAGAATGGTGGTGCTATGTTAGTGCCATCAGGTGCAAAAGAAAAATTTGAAAAAAAGTGTAGTGGGGGGGCTGGCATCACCTTAGCCCCCCCAAACTTTGAACTGTAATAACTCACATAGTTTTTGGGTGCTAGCTATAAGTGTTGTGGTGCTATATGGTGCAATGTTGGTGCAATCAGATGCTATACAGAAAATAAAATAATTTGTTGTTGGGGGCCAAGGTGATCATGGCATAAAAGAACAACCATCTACCAAACGAAATGCATTTCGCTACAGCGGTAAAGAATTATGTATTAATGTCACACCTAAACAATAATGTAATTCCAAATTTTTATATCGAAGATCTTCTAAACAGTCAATGCTGATCTTATTTCATAATTAATATCCAAACTATGCTTCATAATTAATTAGAGTCCCGAATCTGTAAACCTTAACATACTAAGACCAATTTAAACAACATACTTTTAGTTAATTTTGTTTAACCAAAATAAAACACTAGACTACTTGCATGGTTATAAATTAATTTTTGTACCAAAAGAAAATTAAATGTTTGTTTTTTTTCAAGTTTTTAAATTTAAGAGCGGCCTTCATAATTACGATATTATGGTCTGTGTCTATATCTGCTTCTAGGTAGCTTCTACAGTCTTTTACTTGAGTCCTAAACCGTTGTCTAACAAGAATGTAATCTACTTGATATCTTTTTATATCTCCTGACATTATTCACGTGTATCGTCTTCTAGCATGATGTTGTAATAATGTTTTTGTGATGGTTAAATTGTTTTTGTCACAAAATTCTGCCAGCCTATTTCCCATGTCGCACCTTCTTTATCCTCACCTACAATTGAATTAAAATTCCTTGTAATTATTAAATTTTTATCTCCTTTTACGTATCTTAGTATGTCTTCCATATCTTTGTAGATCGCTTCTAGTTTCCACACTGTAGCTGGAGGTAAATATATATACTTGTATTTATCGGTTTAGATTCTAGTCTAACCATGAGTATTCTTTCGTTCTTTTGTAAGTAGTTTTCTACACAGTGTCCAACCTTTTTTCGCATAACTATTCCCAAACCCGAATTTCCTTTTTCTGATCCTGTATGAACTACCCTAACATCTCCACTCCAAAAATCCCCCGTCTCTGGTCACCGACCCTCGCTGATCCCTACTATGTTTAATGCTAACCTATTCATTTCAATTTTCAAGCTCTCTAGCTTACCTACTTGCTTTATACTTCTGACATTCCACGCTCTGACTCGCAAAACATTCACGACTTTTTTTCTAAACTTTCCGATCACATCCTCTGGCGTAGTCCCCTCCTGGAGATCCGAATTGGGGACTATTTTAACTCCGGAATGTTTTACCCCAGAAAATGCTATCGTCTTAATTACAATTTAAGTACGCTGTGTACTTGGGAGGTAATGTGGTTTTTCGTTGCCTCCCACATCGCAGTAGTGTTTTAGAATGTCATACCGACCTTTATGGTATTTGCCACTCTAAGTGCCAAAAGAGCTACTGCTCTCTGTCGGGGACCTGTCTTAGTCTGGTTCTTCACTAAAGACCCTACTAATATGTTGAACTTATACTTTGGCTTTTTAAATCACTGGAACGCGCAAGCCATTCCACCTGTTGTAGTAATCTAGAACGTCTTCCAGGTACAGGTTTATTGAAAACTGGAAAAAAAATTATCTGAGATTTTTCCTAAGGTATGCGTTGCATTCATAATGTTTTGTACACTTCCTGTTACAGTATCAGAAGTCGTCTCTCAGTGCCATCTTCACATTCCAGGCGTCGTTACAAGATTCTATTTTCAATCACCAAGGAGTCCCACTGTGTCCAGTATGCCTTCATGCTCCTACTTGAAATACTAATTTCTTCCCAAGCTAGTCGTTGTCCTTTACTCTTCCACTCAATAATACGTCGCATTTCGGCGTCATGCTCTTGGTCTTCGCGTATTCTTTCGGTTTGCCAAGTATCATCGGTTACCGTCATTCTATGAATGACACTTATTTTCTCTTCCATCTTGGAGCAATGATTGCAGTCTAACGGACAAGGTCTCTTTGACACAACGTCTGCAGTCCGATGGCTAGTTCCTACACGTTGTTCTGTGTCAAAATCATATTCCTGTAGCCGTTCTATCCACCTTGCAAATTGCCCTTCAGGATTTCGAAACTGCAATAACCATTTTAGTGCAGCGTGGTGTTCTTAACATGAATTTGTGGCCGTATAAGCACTTATGAAACTGATCTACGGATTTGACGACGGCCAACAGCTCCCTATTGGTCACACAATAGTTCCTTTCTGGCCGCGACAAGATCTTGCTGAAATACCCAATAACCTCTTCTTGTCCGTCTTGCACATGAGAAAGATCGCTTCCTATAACTGTGTTACTGTCATCGGTATCCAACACAAATTTTCCCTCTATCTGTATGTCATTAATTAACGTAGATAAATGTGCTGGCGCGTCTTATTTAATCGTGGACTGTAATGCGAAAATATAACAAAACGCGAGCTTTAAATGCGTAAGTTGTATGCATGTAAAATTAACAAACAGAAGGCATAAATTCACTCACCAGTATTGTCCTTGGTGTGTGGTCCTCTTCAATGTTGCTGGAATGCCCCCGGGGAGTCAGTTGAATGCACTGTTACAAGCACTATACTTTATTGTTTGCATAGTTTGTTTCGCACAACCGTCCCGTTACTAGGTCGAAAGAAGAGTCGTCGATAAACGTCACAAAACCACTTTCGCACGCGTTTTACTTTAAGAGGCGCAAGCGCACTGCACAATTTAAATCCACTATAGTTTGTTTTAACTAATACGAAACATTCTGCCCACCAAAATAGCTTTGGGCTATTTTTTTTTTTTAAACTTAACACGAAAAATTTAACTTTGACCGAGTCTTGTATGTATGTAGAACTAAATGAATATAATAATGCTTACGAAACTATAAAGAAGAACACTAAAATAATTAATATTTATTATTGAGACGGCAATGGGCATAATTTGACCATTGGTCTTTTCAAATTCCCTCGTGTTTTTACGGTGGCTACACGAGGTACTCCATCGCTTCCAGAATGAAGCTCTACAATTCTGGCGAGTTTCCAATTTAAAGGAGGAACACCCTCTTCTTTGATGAGCACCAAAGTACCAATGTCAACGCCGTCGAGTCTCTTGGACTTGTACCACCGACCACGTTGATACAATTGGTGTAAATACTCATTGTGCCATCGAACCCAAAAACTTTGATGCATAGCTTGAATCAACTGCCAACGAGAGAGTCTAGAGATTTTCAAATGAGACAAGTCTGGGTCCGGAGGTGCTGTCAAGGGTTCTAAAGTTAGGAAGTGACCTGGTGTCAGTGACGAAAGATCATTGGGATCCGAACTTATGCTGCACAAGGGTCTTGAATTCAACAATGCTTCAATCTGAGTGATTAAAGTATGAAACTCCTCGTACGTGAGCACTTGGTTTCCAACAACACGAAATAAGTGAGTTTTCACCGATTTAACGGCGCTTTCCCAAATACCTCCGAAGTGAGGGGTAGCTGGAGGGTTAAAATGCCACGAAATGGCTAACGATTCTGCACAGTGTCGGAAATCCTTTAAAAGTTGGCGACTAGCGCCGACGAAATTTGTGCCGCAGTCGCTGAAAATGTGTTGACAACGACCACGACGAGCAATAAAACGACGAAGGCAAGCGATAAAGGCATCAGTCGACAAGTCTGACACGACTTCCAAATGAAGAGCCTTAGTGGCGAAACAAACAATCACACAAAGATATGCCTTGCAAGTCTTGGTGCCTCTTGCACGATGCATGTTAAAAGGGCCGGCAAAATCGATACCGACGGAACTAAAGGCCTTGGCTTGAGAAACACGAAATGAAGGCAATTCACCCATAACTGGACTGACAGGAATAGGGCGAAGACGATAACAATGATAACATTTAGACAGTATTCTACGAACTGCGCGAAGAGATGAGACGATCCAAAATCGTTCTTGAAGCAAGTACATCGTTGTGTTTACTCCCGAATGTAAATTTTGTGTGTGCACTAGCTTAATTAACAAATCTGTTATACGGTGTTTATTGGGTAATACCGCTGGATGTTTTGCGGAATCTGGAAGACTGGAATGAATCAGTCTCCCGCCTACTCTTAAAATGTCATTCGAATCAAGAAATAAGCCTAGACGTTGCAGATGTTTAGGCAAAGGCTCACCTTGACGAACGGCTTCGATTTCAACTTTAAGTGAACTAAATTGGACCACCTTGACAATAATCATAAGAGCAGTGTGAAGCTCCATCGTCGATAAAAATAGCGAATTGATGGTAGCTTTTCTAACATTAAAGATTCTCCGACAATATGCGGCTATACGTTGAATTTTGTGTAACGACGAAAATTTGTTTGATAAGTCTTCTAGCCAAGTTGATTCTACAGTAACAATCAAAGTAAGACGTTTCTCCTCAGAAGATGCTTCCAGAGAGGGAACGAACAATTTTGGTAAAGGCCAATTTTCTTCAGACAACGACAAAAATTCAGGACCTGCCCACCATAGCGGATGCGCGGGCAATACCGAAGGAAATAAACCTCTGGTAGCACAATCAGATGGGTTGTTTGAAGAACTAATGTAACTCCACTGTTCGGGAGAAATGCGTTCTTGGATGTAACTAACACGGTTAGCTACAAACATTTTTAAGCGATAGGTAGGCGACTTAATCCAAGTCAGCGCGACAGAAGAATCAGTGTAACAACAGATTTTTTCAAAGGTTACATTTGAATAAGTAGTTTTAACAAAATGAACTAATTTAGACAAAAGTACGGTAGCACATAGTTCTAGCTTGGGTATAGAAAGACATTTCAAAGGGCGACCTTTGATCTAGCCATAACAAAGTGAACAGATATTTTCCTGACGGAAATACTAAACGAAAATATGCAATAGCCGAGTATCCTTTCTCGGACGCGTCACAAAAACCATGTAGTTGTATGCTACAGGCTTCATCAATAGGGATATAACGAGGAATTTGAATTGAATCAATATATGAAAATTCAGCAACAAATTTTTCCAAATTATGACAATAGATTCAGGAGGAGGATCATCCCAATCCAACCCCAGCACCCAAAATTGTTGAATGAGTTGTTTGAGTGAAAAGGTAACTGGTGTAATAAATCCTAGAGGATCGTAAATCCTAGCAACTGTCGAAAGTAAAATCCGCTTGGAAAGACGATTTTCTAAAGGCTGCATTTCAAATGAAAAATTATCAGGTATCGAGTGCCACTGAAGACCAAGCACTTTTACGGTAAACTTAAGATCATTTGCGACTAAACTTTGTTTTACTTGTTGATACTCAGTAGGAATATCTTCTAACAGTAGTGGACTGTTGCTAGCCCATTTGCGTAGTTCGAAGCAGCCAGTACGTAGTAGTTCGATGAGTTGACGTTTTAGTTCATGAGTTGCCTGGAGAGTGGACGACCCAGTCAATACATCATCAACATACAAATTGTTTCTCAAAGCATGAGCAGCCAATGGATAGCTATTTTCTCCTAGTTCAGCTAGTTTTAAGATAGTGCGAATGGCGAGAAAAGGAGCGGATGAAACTCCATATGTAATAGTGTTCAACTGATAAGTTTAAATTGGTTCTGAAGGATTCCATCGCCATTGTATCAATTGATAAGAACGATCCGTTTCTGATATCAATATTTGCCTGTACATTTGTTTTATGTCACAGACAAAAACGAACTTGGGAATACGAAATGCCAAAAGTATTTTTACAATATCATTCTGGAGCTTAGGTCCAGTGAGTAAGGTATCATTCAATGAAATACCATTCGAAGCTCGAGCCGAAGCGTCAAAAACAATTCTCAATTTAGGTTTATTATTTTCTAGTTGAACACGGCATGGTGTAGAATAAAATACGCATTATTGTCAGCTGGAGGCGTTGATAGAAGCGACATGTGACCAGATGCTTCGTAATCACGCATGAAATCTACATACAAATTTCGCAAGTCTGGATTAGTTTCGAGACGACGCTCTAGTGACAATAGACGTTTAATGGCAATAGATTTCGAGTCCGGAAACTCACGGACATTTTCTCTAAATGGAAGGCTCACGCCGAACCTACCATTGGGTAACCGATGCAACGAGTTATCAAAAGATTGTTGAGCAAGGTCATCTTCCGGGGACGACAAACTCTTCGATGGAATGTCGTCAAGCTCCCAAAAATGTTTAAGATCAATATCCATACAAGGATCGATAGATACAAAGAACGAATGAATAACATTGGTTGAGATGGGATCGACAGTACCAAATATCATGTAACCAAATATGGTGTTGACAGCAACAGGCGAAATTTCTTTGCCATCAATTTTCCCATCGAGCAAAATACGACTGGCAACATCAGAGCCCAATAACATTTGTACTGGAGAGGGATGTCTCCAGTTTTCATCTGCGAGTTTTATGTTTTCCAAATGAGACCAATACGATTGAATATACTTGTTTGGAAGATTACCGCAAATAGACAGCAAGACCATTAAGTTTATTTTCAAATTGTTGTCCATGGGGACTGAATCATATTCCTGAATGGGACGAATTGTTCCAGATATCACACCTAACGTTTGGTGTGAAGTCTGGCCCAAACCAGAAATAGGAATCGAAGAAGGACGAGACGATATACCAATAGACTTACGACAAGACTCCGTAATAAATGAAATTTGACTCCCAGTGTCTACTAGAGCACGAATAATTTGAGGTTGATTTCTCTTGTCGAGAATTTCCAAACAAACCGTGGGTAGCAGAGCTATACAAGTTGTCGCCTTAGACCCAACTGTTGTAGTACAAGTAGCATTATTAGACGAACTGGTTTGCAAATTTTCTTCACGAGTTGGAGTTGAAGAAGGTGGTGACGTAGCAATCGACGGCACAAAATGTAACAATGTATGATGATTTTTATTGCAAGTTCTACACGAAACCTTTGACGGACAAGACGACATGTTATGATTTGGTCGAAGACAGTTCAAACATAACCGAAGATGTTTGGCTTGCTCGTGACGCTTGTTTGGAGACAATTTAAGAAATTCCTCACACGAATACAATACATGATTTCCCTTGCAAAGGATGCAGGAGAACAAATTGTTCTTAGGAGAAGTGTTAGTCTCAGCTAAGAATGTCCTAGGCTTCAAGTCAGAATTCGAACGAGTGAGACCTTGTTTATTAATAGTACCTTTAAGCACTTTCGGTTGCTTGCTTGAGACAAGATTCTCTAAGGCTACACATTGTTTTGACAAAAAGTCTTTGACGCAATTGAATGTAGGCACCCCAGTAGAATTGAAATGCAATTCGAATCGTTTACGAGTTTCCTCATCGAGTTTACATAATAAAATATCTACAAGAACGAAATCCCAACTTTCAACATCAAATTGTAATGATCCCAAAATCGATAAGTTTTCTGTGAAACAGTAAATTAAATTTCGAAGTTGTTTTACGTTTTCCGCATGCATAGGCGGGTAGTTTTTTTATTAAACCCCAATGGTGATTAGCCAAAAGACGTTTATTATTATATCTAGAACATAAAGTGTCATATGCTAATTTGTAATTTTCATGACAAAGAGGAATAGACCGCAACAAGGTCAACGATTCACCCGACAAGCTTGAAAGAAGGTAGGAATGCTTTTCGATGTCCGTTAAATGCGGTTGTTTATCTATCAAAACATCAAACATATCCTTGAAAGTCTTAAAGTTTTTTGGGTCATTATCAAAACGTGGTAGAGTAATTTTTGGTAATTTTACTCTAGGTGTAAAATTATTGTCTTGTCGACTTGTGTGATTGGCAGACGGAGTTTTCACTTCAGCAGAAAATATTTCTTGCTCTATCAAAAGAATAGAATAATATTCGTCATCTACGTTTCTACACAAATTCTCTAAAGCAGGTTGCAATTCTGGTTCTGTGTTTACAAATACAGAAACATATTTTTCAGTAAAATCCTTGTAGAGAGATTCCACTATTCGACACTTCAATTTAAATAACTTGTGTACTGAACCATTGTATTGTGCCTTTTCAGAAAGTTCGAAGATTTCATGAATCCGAGCAGCGTAGAGCTTTAATAAAGTTACAGAAGTATTTGTGTCAGGCATTTTGTATGAAGAAACAAACGACAATTATTCCAATTAACAACAACCGACAATAATCTTATTATAAATTCAATCACCGAAAATGATCCAATAAAGTCATTACCCGATTTGTAAAGTAAAATCCGAAATGAGTAGTTAAAGCTTCCTATAGTATTTAAACGAAATGACAACCCTTAACAAGAAGGTTTATAAAATGCCCCAAGGGTTTAGTCATTCAAACAAGAAATATAGTTAAAATATTTAGTGGTTATAAACCCTTAAACATGCGGGTAGGTATAGGATAAACTGGAATGTTGTTTGCAGCTGTACATAAGCCAAAAGGAGTGACCTACTACACAGGTATACAAAATTTTACAATAGAACAGCTTTGAATCCAACATTTGCAACAGGTTTTCTATACGAACTATTTAACTATCTGTAAAATGATTAATAATGCTCTCTAAGTAAACTATTGCTAAATGGTAATATATCTATAATCAAATAATGATTTCTAATTAATAGACTTTAGTGTATCGAATTTTTTATATCTAAGTAAATAGAAATATGATGCGAATATTGCTAATCGAAGTTGTACATACATACAAGCTAAAACGAAATGAATTAATTTAATAACCATGGACGGTTCTATCACGCGAGGAAGGACCAAATGTCATTAATTAACGTAGATAAATGTGCTGGCGCGTCTTATTTAATCGTGGACTGTAATGCGAAAATATAACAAAACGCGAGCTTTAAATGCGTAAGTTGTATGCATGTAAAATTAACAAACAGAAGGCATAAATTCACTCACCAGTATTGTCCTTGGTGTGTGGTCCTCTTCAATGTTGCTGGAATGCCCCCGGGGGAGTCAGTTGAATGCACTGTTACAAGCACTATACTTTATTGTTTGCATAGTTTGTTTCGCACAACCGTCCCGTTACTAGGTCGAAAGAAGAGTCGTCGATAAACGTCACAAAACCACTTTCGCACGCGTTTTACTTTAAGAGGCGCAAGCGCACTGCACAATTTAAATCCACTATAGTTTGTTTTAACTAATAAGAAACACTGTGGATAGCTCAAAATTGGTCCTGTAACTAGTAGCCGTTTCAGTTGTTCAATGCGATGTGGTAGTCGTCATTCCAATTATATTCTTGCCCATCTTCGGTTAATTTCGTCAACGGTTTGGCAATGTTCGCAAACCCAAGTATAAAACGTCGGTAATATGTACCCAATCCTAGAAAACTGCGTAGTTGGTGTATATCTGCTGGTGTAGGCCACTCTTGTACCGTTTTTATCTTGTCAGGGTCGGCTCTTATTCCGGTCTTCGAAACGACATGTACTAGGTATTACACCTCATTTCCGAACAGGTAACATCTCTTAGGGCTCAAGATAAGGTTTGTACCGCGTAATCGTTGGAATATCTCCTCTAGGTTCTTAAGATGATCTTCAAAAGACCCGCCTAACACTATCACGTCGTTTAGGTACACCAGACATGTTTTACAGGACAGTCCAACCAGTATTGACTCCATCAAACGTTGAAAAGTAGCAGGGGCATGAGCAAAGGCATGACTTTGAACTGCCATAATCCAGTTCCAATTGTAAACACAGTTTTTCTTTATCGTTTGGCTCCAAGCCATTTATATTCGGATAGAGTATCCAAGGTGTCATCAATTCTGGGCAAAGGATAGCTGTCTTTCTTTGTCGGCGTCGCCGTGGATCAATGTAGTAAGCGTAAGACTACGGATCCCAAGGTCCTGGGTTCGAATCCCGACACGGCCGACTGCTTGAAAAATGGCAGGTGAGCATTTTTCACAAAAATTACGCCCTCGCTCGGACGAGAGGTTAAATGGAGGTCCCGTGTATGAGTGTTGTCACGCACGTTAAAGATCCCTACCTTGCCTGGAACGGCATGGGTTCGACAAAATTCTAAATTTCCAGGCAACAAAAAACTCGCCTCCTGGCCAATGTAGTTCCTTCGGGTGGAGCATTGGAAATGTAAATGCAATGTCTTTCTTTGTCACATTGTTTAGCCGTCGGAAGTCTACACAAAACCTTGTCGACCCATCCTTTTTCTTGACAAGCATTACCGGGGATGCCCATGGACTATCTGAGGGCTCAATCACTCCCTGTTTTTCCATATTCGTGATAATGTGCTCGGTTTCCTTACGTTTTGCCAAAGGAAGCCGCCTGGGGTGTTGTCGTATCGATTGCGCATCTCCAGTATTGATCTCGTGTTGCACAACATTCGTTCTTTTTTTTTCACCATCATCCAGTGCAAACACACCTTGATATCGTCCTATCAGTTCTTTTACCTTGCCCAGTTGGTCGCCGTTTAATCTTTGACACGAAGGTATCAACATATCCAACAGTTTCTGTAAGCAACGTTGGCTGGTTTGTCTTTTGTGTCGTCCATGCAACGTTTAATATGGCACACTAGAATGCAACCTCTCACAATCATGTCTTTCTTCAGGGTCACCGTATACGGATTAATGTTTAGCACCCTCAGTGGTATCATTCAGTAATCCCTCCTGACTCATTCCCGATTCAGTTGCTTCTATTATGCACACTTACTTGTCCTTCCCGGAGCGTAGCATCAGGGCGTCCCATCACGATCATTTCTGTCTTCTTGGGTATTTTTGTATCGCAAATCATTCGGACTTGCATCGTCTGGTTACTCGTCCCTTGAAATGGAATCTTATCATCATCTATCCGAAGCACATTTTCTTTCCTGTTCACATAAAACCCATATTCTCTCATGAGATCCATTCCCAAAATCACTTCTTCTGTGATTTCAGCTACCAACACCTGATGATTAATTAGTTTGTCTCCAATTCCCAACGTTACGGCAGTCTCTTCGTGAGTAAAAATTTTTTTACCACTTGCCGTTCGAAGACATACCGATGCAAATAGCACTTTTCCACGATTAACCAAATCTGGTCTCATAATAGTTGTTGTCGCTCCTGTATCCACGAGTAATCGGACAACCCTACCATTAATTGTACTATCGATATAAATGCTCTCCAGACTTCCCATCGATGATGCAGCACAGATGGTAATCTTCGGTGTTGTCGACGTTCGCCCCTTTACATCGATTTGCTTTAGTTTTTCCTGCTGCTCGACCGGTTGTTTTCTCGGCTTTCTTTATTATGTTACTGCTAAAGGGATGCACTGAATTTACCAATACTTTAAAGATACATAAAAACTCACTATAACCAAAGATATTTATAGTTAAAACCAGTTAAGCTGACCGATGACTCATCTTGTTAAAGCATATGCATCAATGCAATCAGAACGTATTTCTAGCATTCTGGATTAGTTCAGTTGTTTATACAAAATGGCGCATGCAGTTTATATTGTGACAAATACTAGCTGAGAATGTATGTCCCAGGGCTTTTATAAATGATCCTTTAATTTCTACGAATTATAAGAAATGTTTGTTGAATATGCAGTTGCCAACGGCGTTAACATAAGTATCAAATACATTTTTCTTTTATAAAAATTAAACCAAAACATTTAAGGTAAATTGGAAGTTTGGAAGGGAAATAGACCAACATTTTATTTAGATGAATTGTGTTTAAATAAAGATATTAATAATATGTAATATGGAAATGGACAAGCTATTTTCAGGAATGTAGATAAAATGTTAGTTTAGAAATGTACTGCAGATACTGGATATTTAGCATGGTGTCGCGATATTGTTGGTTTTTGAAAACATAAAGTGAATTTTCAAGATATTATATTGTTATTAAGTATAAAGATGCGTGTGTTCTAATGGATTCGATAATATCTGAAGACTAATAATTTCTGTTGGAATTAGACTTGTTATTCACACAATTATCAAGGAAATTGTAGTTTCGGAATTTTATTTTATTCCTGTTTTATATGGTCAACAAGCATGGTTGTACATATAAAAGTGTATTTGTAAATATTTAATCAAATTTAGTATTAAATAAACAAAACGGTATTGTATTATTTTATTGTAATATTGCTCTACTACATTAAGAAAGTATAAAGCTAGGACACCACTTCATTTTATATTAATCAATTATTCTGAAATTGAATCATCTTCATAAGAGTCATTGCTGCTTGAATCCTCTAAGTTGATAATAAGTTTTTTTCAATTTACCACCATTCTATCATACATTTTTCTGAATGGTGAGTGCATTTTTGCCAATATTTGTCATCTATCCTTCCAAGTGCTTCATGCTATATTAATTGTACGTGCTCGTCATTAAACTGTTCATTAAATCTTCCAATATTTTTGTCGTAATAGCCTTTGCAATTACCCAAAATTAATTCTATTGGATTAAATTGGCAATGGTATGGAGGGAGCCTTAATACTTTATGGCCACTTTGTGTTGCAAGTTCATCAAGTATGAATATTTTTGGTTGAACATTTTCCTTTACTAATGCAAGTAATTTTCTTTTTAACATTGAAGTGTCAGCAAATATGTTATGTCGAAGCAAATAATTAATTAATTCCTCTTTATTTGAAAAATTGTTAGGAACCTTTTCGACTAATTGCGAATGATATGAAGCATTATCTAGCACGATTAAACTTGGACCGCTTAAATTTGGTAATAAACTTTCTTGGAACCATTTTGTGAACATTTCTGTGTTCATATCACCATGATAATCTGCACATTGTGATTTTGAAGAAAACAAAAGAGATGCATCATGTATAAAACCATTTTTATTTCCAGCATGTATCACAATAAATTTAAAACAACATTTGGTAACTATACAAAGCACAGTGACAGCAACAAATTAACAACTAACCGTCTTCCTGTTCCAAATGGCTTCTTCTTGATGCTTTTGTGAGAATTATCATGCCAATTCTTTTGGCAGATCCCTACTAAAAAGCCAAGTCTCGTCAAGAAAACAGGTTCATATAGTTGCGTTTCCTTATTGGAATGGTAGTCCTTTAAGAATTTTATTCATGCAGCAGCTATATGTTGTTTCTCGAACAATCCTTGCCTTCCATCATCTACTTTATAAATAATCCTATAGTAGGTAAAAGTCTTCTTAAGCTAGTTAATTTGAAATTACATATGCCGGCAGTAACAAGCTCTTTTTGGAGTGCTTGTGCAGTTACATGAAGTCCTACAAATATAAAAATTAGTTACTAATTACAATTAATTTTCATATTACTTTTCGAGTGCATCTCATAAATTTTACGTTTAACTGCATGTTTTATAAAATCTTCAACATCGCAAGATCTGCATTTTGAACAACTAAAAAGCAAAGAGGTGATAGTATTTTGTGTTGTTATAGGATAGCTGTATTTACCTTTTATAATGTGTAAGAAATCCTTTTACTTTTGAAAAAAAATTTTATATTTGCGATTTGAGCTAAATGTAAAAAAATAAATACAACAAAAAATCAAGAACTACGTGAAAAGACAACAAAAAGTGACAGGAAACTAAAATTATTTATAGGTTATAATAATACATAAATATTAGTTATAACAGACATACGTTTTGATGCTGCCATACCAATCCTTAAAAGACGTATTTTTTTTCTATCCATCCTATTTTAGGGCAAATAGTTACATATACTGACAAAGACATGCAATTTTCATTATCATTTCTAATAATGTACCGCGGTGAGTCATCGGTCAGTTTAAATGGTTTTGACTATAATGCTGTTTTATCTCCTTCAAGTAGCGACCTGATCACAATTTTTAAGCTACTTCCTGTTTGTTATTGGATCGATAACATATTTTGAAGAGCGTGAAATAAATAACTTTGAATCTAACACTCTTAGTTCAATGTCCTAGTATCAGGAGCACAGAAACACAGGGAAGTAAATTGCTTTTAAATTATTTTCTATATTATAATATTTCTTACATTAGAAATTAATGGGTCTATTAAAATATCTTTGTTATATAGTTTATGTTAATAGTACAAAGATCCAGAATATTGTGCAATTAGTAAAACAAATTGTTTATTTCCGAACGGGAAGACGTAATCAATATGATTTGCGGTGACCGAATATCTATAAAGATTTATGTACCTACAGTTAGAACGTATCTTAATATTTATCATTTTTTTGCTTCTGCTTATAAAGAAAATATGTGATTAAAAACCGATATAACATTGCTAATACATTAATTTTATTCACTTATCTAAATGAAAGATTAATTTTTATTTAGAGTGTAGGCAACCGAGCAGGCTGAATTGTATTACAACTTGCCGATTTGCAAATCGTTTATACTTAATGAACACCCAGTTCCTATTGCGTTTTAATACCTGTATTAATTGTTCTATAAATAAAGTTTAATACTAAAACCTGTTACGTTTATTTTCAGCATAAATTAATTATCCCCTTTTTTACTTGTTAATTCGTAAGCCCGCTTAAGAAACGTTTTGCCTGGGCAATTGGTTGAAAAGAGGTGGTATTAAGAGGGAGGTGCCAGAGATGGGGGAGTGGCGTATCCAACAGTCTTTGGGCGTAATTCAGTGTTAATCATAGACAAAACCAATAGACATCTATCTTAACGAGATAACTCTTAACCTATGAAGTGCCAATTAGAAACTATTACTGCATATGTGATTGGTTACTTGATATGAATTTTGATTGGTCATTAATAAAACCGGGAATGGGTAATTTTTATATTTATGTTTGAAGTTAAATTTTTAAATAAACAAATAAGTCTTTCTCCAATGTGGATACTAACACTATAGAGATATTTCTTTATGAATTTGTGATTCAAAATTTTTGTTCACCTTTGTTGACTTCTACTGTTAAATCATTGTTTTAGTAGATAAACTAATACAAGATTCAATACGTGCCCCTTCAATTTGATAAGGCCAAAAGTTCCCTGAAGGCAATGGTTGTAAAAATTTTGTTGCAGTATTTCATGCCTAAGAAAAAAGGGAATAATTTAAACAAGATATGTATTTATATTATATATAATAATAATACAAATAAACACAAATTTTAAGCATCAACCCAGAAGCTTGTTTGTGCACTATACAATTACACATATAAGCGTAAAAAATAAGGGGTTTACACAAGCAAAATACAAATATTATTACAAAAATATAATTTTTAAATTAAAAACATATATCCTAATATAAACTATTTTTGAGATTCCATAAACATACTTTATTAACATAAAAGAAAGATAAAGTGTATTTTGGCTAATAAAATCGATATACAGAGAAAAATATAATACTTGCTATTATATTAATATAAGGTGCAACCACAGCAGTTTTTGTTTTTTTTGTGACAGATACCTTTTATCTGCTACTAGATTACTTAGTACAACATGTACAATCTAGAATGCCGGGTACATAAAAGTACACATGTACAGGGTGGTTTTCTCACTCCTACACCACCTTCAAAACTAACCTGTACACAATCAAAACAAAATTAACAGTTCGTATTTCGCATTCCAATTAAATTACGTAGTTTTGAATACCGATTAGCATTGAGCGGTTTTGTCATTAAATCTGCTAGTTATATTTCAGTGCTAACGTTTTCAACTGCAATATCACCAACTTGATATCGTTCACGAACGTAATAATATCGAATTTCGATGTGTTTTGAGCGTTTATGAAATTGAAGGTTTTTTGTTATTTTAATAGCACTACCGCTATCACAAAATAAAATAGGCACATCAATTTTTCTGTCCCTAATATCGCTATGTAAACGATGTAGCCATATTAATCCTTTCGCACCTTCACTCACTGCAACAAATTCAACCTTTGTGGTGGATAACGCAACAGAATTTTGTAACTTTGACATTGACGAAACAGCACCACCTCCGCAAAGAGACAGGTAACCATTGGTTGAACGTCTGGTTGTACTGTCTTCTGCAAAATCTGCATCGCTGTAGTTACTCAAACCACTTTCCTTACCAGAATAAAATAGACCAAACTCCATTGTTTCACGTTAGTAACATAGAATATGCTTAACTGCAATCCAGTCAGATTCAGTAACAAAATCCATTGATCGAGTAGCTTTTGCAACAGAAAATACAATGTCTGGACGCGTAGCGCACACCAAGTATAACATAGAGCCGATTGCTTGTCGATACGGAGCATTACTCTTAGTGGGCAACTCGTTATGTCTGACATTAGGTTCAGTTGGAGTTTTTACAGACCTTGCTTCAAGCATCCCATAGGTACGTAAAATTTTCTTGGTATATTCTTGCTGGTTTACAAATATACCATTCTGATCTGGTTTAATTTGAATTCCTAAGTACATATTTGGTGCACTATCAACCGTAATTTGGAATTCATTTCGCAGTTCTTTAAAAAAATTATTAACAGCATCTTGTGATGATCCAGCTGCTAAATCCATCATCTACCTACAGTGCAACTAATGATTTAACACCATCAGAACGTCGTGCATAAATACACAAATTTACACGACTTTGAAGAAAACCAACATCTTTCATGAACGTACAGAAATAGTTATTCCAGCAACGTGGAGATTGCTTTAAACCATATAACGACTTTTTCAAGCGACAAATACGGCCGCTACCATCATCAAAACCAATTGGCTGCATCATGAATATTTCAGAATCAACAGAACCGTTTTGACGTCAAATTGTCCAAGTATCAATCCCTCTGACACAGCAATTGCAAATACCATACGAATGGCACCGAAACGTGCAACAGGACTAAACGTTTCATCGTATTCTAAACCTTGTCTCTGAAAATAGCCACGTGCAACGAGTCTTACTCGATAACGGTCAATTTCACCATTAGCTTTGTACTTAATATGTAACACACATCTATTGTCAATTGTATGTTTACCATCTGGAAGCCAAACTCAATCCCATGTGTTAGCTTCATTAAGTGCTTTTTCATCCTCCATAGCAGTTAACCATTTATTTTTATCAACAGAGACCATTGCCTGATCGAAATTTTGCGGACATACATTTTCTAATTGATCCATCTCTAACAAACACGCCACTATACTACTTGACGATGGGCGACATGAAAGATTACTAACCTGAAACTCATTATTTTTAAATCTTTCTGGAATACATGTGCCGCGACTCAAACGACTAGCAATTGAGTCTACAGATCCTAATTGCAAAAACTCTACTTTCTTTTACTATTCTTCTACTATTGGCATGCTTGCTTAAATCAGGAAAATTACAACTAGATGGTGCAGTAAATGGAATTGTTTCTGAAGTGGTACATAAAATCTCTGCTTTAAAGTTAAATTTTCTATGGAATTTTTTAGGGATATGTACATAACATTCTGTAGCAAAAATGCACAAGTATTCCAAATTGTCAAAAACGACCCCACTCCATATTTCATATGGGTTTTTCTGGTAAACGAGATTTTCCAGTACGGTTATTAATAAAAGCTGCAGTATCACATGCATGAGTCCAAAATTTTTGTCCTAATCCACTTACAGATAACATGGAACGTGCTAATTCTACTACATGACGGTTGGATTCTTCTGCAACACCATTTTGTTGCGGAATATATGGATAGCCAATTAAGAATTCAATTCCATGGTGACTTACAAGTCCTTTGACTTTTAAAGAATCAAATTCAGGGTCTGCATCAGAACGAAATCTTTTTATTACATGTCCCATTCTTGCACATTCGAAAAGGAAATCTTTCAGTGATCTAAACACTTCGGATTTGATTTTGTTGCGGAATATATGGATAGCCAATTAAGAATTCAATTCCATGGTGACTTACAAGTCCTTTGACTTTTAAAGAATCAAATTCAGGGCCTGCATCAGAACGAAATCTTTTTATTACATGTCCCATTCTTGCACATTCGAAAAGGAAATCTTTCAGTGATCTAAACACTTCGGATTTGATTTTGTTGCGGAATATATGGATAGCCAATTAAGAATTCAATTCCATGGTGACTTACAAGTCCTTTGACTTTTAAAGAATCAAATTCAGGGCCTGCATCAGAACGAAATCTTTTATTACATGTCCCATTCTTGCACATTCGAAAAGGAAATCTTTCAGTGATCTAAACACTTCGGATTTGATTTTGTTGCGGAATATATGGATAGCCAATTAAGAATTCAATTCCATGGTGACTTACAAGTCCTTTGACTTTTAAAGAATCAAATTCAGGGCCTGCATCAGAACGAAATCTTTTTATTACATGTCCCATTCTTGCACATTCGAAAAGGAAATCTTTCAGTGATCTAAACACTTCGGATTTGATTTTGTTGCGGAATATATGGATAGCCAATTAAGAATTCAATTCCATGGTGACTTACAAGTCCTTTGACTTTTAAAGAATCAAATTCAGGGCCTGCATCAGAACGAAATCTTTTTATTACATGTCCCATTCTTGCACATTCGAAAAGGAAATCTTTCAGTGATCTAAACACTTCGGATTTGTGCTTCAATGGTACAACTCGAATAAACTGTGAAAAGTCGTCTTTAAATACTACGTAATATTGAAAACCATCCATCAAACGTTCAATAGGCCCCACTACATCAGAATGAATAAGTTCTCCAATTTCTGTACCTCTAGCAAAATCGGGTCTAGATTTAAATGGCTTCAAATGCGATTTATCTAAAATACATAAGTCACAAAATAATTGGGTGTCGTTAAATTTAAATTTCTTTCCATAACGAGCCAATATTTCCCAAAAATTACGTTTATCTTGATGCGTAAATCTTTCATGATACGCTTGTAACTGATCAGCTTCTGAAGCAAGATTTACCTCTGCTGATTTAACTGGCATTAAAATCCTAATGTCCAAAACATACAAACGGTTTTGAATATGACCTTTAGCTATTGTTGCCCCATTCCTCTTAATAGTAACACCACTTGAACTAAATGTGGAAATGTGGCCTTTCTTTACAGCTTGACGAATAGATAAAAGGTTATGTTTACAATCTGGCATATACCAAACTTTCGTCAGTGCGACTGACCTCCACTTACTGTCATTCAAACTTTCTACATTTACAAAATCTGAACCATAGGCATGAATTACATTATGCCCTGCTGTAATGATTGAAATAGGCGTATCGAATTTTGTGTACGTTTCAAAATGTTGCTTGTTAGCTGTCATGTGGTGCGTAGTGTCAGAATCAGCAATCCAGCTTTCAGTAAAAATGTACTGCGAAGATGTACTTAAACCAAAGGCAACCAGTGATCCATTACCAGTGCTTTCTTTTATATCTCTCACAGTCGGTTTACTTAATCCAGAACTTATAGTACCATTTCTTTTATTATAGTTATTACCTGAGCTTCTCTGTTCTACTTCTTTCCACTTTGAACAATTTGCAGTAAAATGACCTTGTCGATGACAGTGGTGACATTTCCATTTGTCATTCTTTCTTTGCTGAGCATTTTTCTGAATTGACGGTTTTGTAGCATCTTTCGATAGAAAAACGTTTCCAGTTAAACTAGCATTATTTTGATAACGTTCAATATTGCGCAAGTTTCCTAACAAACATTTCATCGTCTGATCTTCTATGGACCTTGAATACCATGTTGGCTGAGAAAATTGATACTTCGGGCCTGCTGTTATTAAAATGCGATAATGTAATAACAATTCCCACGTATTTCCTTTGTAATTTTCCAATTCTCGCTGTAGTTCAGAGCATACATTTGACAGATTTGATGCATGCGTAGCGATACCCGTAGCCATATTTCATTCGGTGCTAAAAACTCATCACAAAGTGAATACAGTCTTTGAACGCTAGACTGTTCATAAATATCCACTAGTGTTCCACATGTTTTTTGCTTTCTCCATACGACGAATGCGAACAGCAACTTCATGAGTAACACATGGAAATCATCATACAGACTTTTGTGTTGCCTTTTGTCCATTCACATCGCAACTTTTCATTGTCGGTGTTATCTACTGGACAAGAAGTGACCCGCCCACAATGTCACCCACTTCATGATGCAAAAACTGAAAATTCATTTGCCACTTCCAATCGGCGCAATTTTCTTCACCTTTTAATTTCACCATGTGAGTAAAAGCATTACTTCTCTCTTCCACAAACGAGTTCCTTACAAATATCGACTATTGTCCCAGGTGCAAATAATATAAAACTAACTAATATAATTTAAGGTAGCAAATAATTCTGTTAGATTTCTTAGGAGTAACAGGTTTGCTGTAATTTTTAGGTAGCAGACTAAATGTAATGTTAGAATAAATAAATAAATAATAAAAATAATATTGTCCCAGGTGATGGAACTCAAAATTAGCTCAAAAAATAGCAATTAAACTGAACACTTTTCTACTAATAAACTTGCACAGTTGCAGCTACTAGGACGGGGCCCATAACCAAAGAAAGATAAAGTGTACTTTGGCAAATAAAATCGATATACAGAGAAAAATATAATACTTGCTAATATATTAATATAAGGTGCAACCACAACAGTTTTTGTTTTTTTTGACAGATACCTTTTATCTGCTACTAGATTAACTAGTACAACATGTACAATCTAGAATGCCGGGTACATAGAAGTACACATGTACAGGGTAGTTTTTTCACTCCTACAAGATATAGTCAAATGAAAACATTGAGATAATATTCAAACTACAAAATGGAGTGAGCTATTCACATTATTTGCAACGACGATACACATTGCAAACCAGTATTAAAAAAACTTATAATACTAACAAAAAATTTAATAAATGCTTTTATAATACAAAAGCTGTTATGGTGTTTTAAAAATATGACAATTTTTTCATTTCATTGATAAATTTTAATTTCTTTAGGAAGTGTTGCTTTTAAATCGAGATTTTTTTATTAAATCGCAACTGTATAAGAGCGTCTAAAAGAATACAACCACAATATTCTGTTCAATTCTAACTCAGTAAATAGCATTCGTATAGAGTTTATCGGCATTGTTTTCGTATAAAATTAATCAAATATATTTGTATTTTGGAAATTTTCCCATTTCTCTTGTACCTATATTTGTATAACATTGAAATATAGTCTCCCTATAATAGGAAACAAAGATTACTACTATAGTAAGCCTGCTTATCGTAAAAGGCGATTAAAAGGCGCAGCAAGGGGCTCTATAAAAACTGCACTGTGGAAAGATATGGGAACCTACCATAATATTTCCCAGGTATGTGTGGCCTAAAACACGAACTATGTATGATCGAGAGCTTACAAGTAAAATTCTGTCTGGAGGTAAAATACCCCCTCATTTGGATCTCCAGCTATATTAGTCAAATTATTAGAGATTTAGGTTGTGAAGAGTATGTAGACCTTTTTAGACTAGCTCAGAATAGAAGAGAATTTAGAGCTGCGTCAAATCGACCTTAAGTCGAAACAAAATAAAAATAATAAAAATCAGTTAACTAAATGTCACCATGACATAAGTCACAATTAGTTAGCGGTCTGGCTTGTTGAGGCGTCGCCGTGGATCAATGTAGTAAGCGTAAGACTACGGATCCCAAGGTCCTGGGTTCAAATCCCGACACGGTCGACTGCTTGAAAAATGACAGGTGAGCATTTTTCACAAAAATTACGCCCTCGTTCGGATGAGAGGTTAAATGGAGGTCCCGTGTGTGAGTGTTGTCACGCACGTTAAAGATCCCTACCTTGCCTGGAACGGCAAGGGTTCGGCAAAATTCTAAATTTCCAGGCAACAAAAAACTCGCCTCCTGGCCAATGTAGTACCTTCTGGTGGAGCATTGGAAATATAAATGAACGGTCTGGCTTGTTGGCAGCGATTCGTTGCTTAAGCCTTACCATAACATATAATTTAACACTTTTCCTTTTTTGGAGGGGACAAACAGGTAATATTTTATTTTCTTATAAATGGGAAACATGTAAACATGTTGGAGTTCTTTAACAACCATCAGGTTGCTAATATCTATGTAGAGCCACGTAGATAAGAAAAAGATAGAAGAGTATAGGAAGACCTAGATCAAGTTATATTAGTCAAATTATTAAAAATTTAGGTTGTGAAGAATATGTAGAACTTTTTAAATTAGCACAGAATAGAAAAGAAGTTAGAACTGTGTCAAACCGACCTTAAGTAAGGTCGAAAACAAAATGATGATGATTATTTGATTGTGTACACATTTGAACATCGGGTAGTACTTTATTGAGCATGTAAATTATATACAATTAAAAAAAATCTTTTGCCTAAATCTGCACTCACTTGGAATTAAAATAAAAAAGACAAACTTTTAAGGTAAGTCAAAATCACATGTACTAGACAAAGCTTTTCATGGAAATAATACAAGAGATTACTTCAATGTCGTATAAGAAAATCAAAACAATTTCTCAAAAACCATCCTGAACTGATTCTGATGTACACAACGAATTATATTGAACTTGCCATAAACCTTTTATTTTTCTGTGTGAATCATTTTTTCAAAGTTTTTATAAGTGTTTTTATTTATTTCTTTTATCCACGATTTTAAAGATGATTGAAAAGTGTTTTTTATTTAAGCAGTTGAGTAATATCATGGATTGTAGAAACAGTGGATTCGTAATCGTGTTGTTTCTATTATAAAAGAAATTGACATTACACATATTAGTCATTTTTACTCTAGTCCCCCAAAAAATGTTTAATAGTTAATTTCCTAATTGTTCTACATTTTTTAAAGCAATAACCTTTGCCTTATGAACAATAATAAGTGCAGCAGAAGTTAATTGTTGAGTATCCTTTAAGTTCAATATATTATTAATTTGTTTAATAAAATTATACAAATTTATCTTTATAAATTTTTTTAAAATGATAGAATTCAGGCGAGTATGTTGGTCACATGTAAAGTTTTTGTGTGAATCGCGTTCATAATAGAAGACATTAATTTCTTTTGATGTAAATTATGACTTAACCAAAATTTGATTTTACAATAAATAGAAAATAAATATTTCTTAAAATCATTATTGACATAAATTAATCTTTTCTGATTGTCATTTTCTTTTTGAAAAACAAAAGAATGACTTTCATTAGGTGAACAAGTTAAAAGTTTTTCAGTACAAACTCTACAATCAGGTACCATTGGTTTTATTTTTCTTAAAATAAAATCAAGAACGTAAGTAAGGACTTGATTTTCAACATATGGAGGTTCCTTTAGAGTCGGAAAATTAATCTCCATGTTTTGTTGAACGCCAGCCTTCTTTTCAAAACCCTATAAAGAAATTTATAAAAAATATATATTTGATCCGAATGTTATCTCAACTGAAAGATTGTTCAGTTCTAAGAACATATCATTATTGTCTCTCTTGCAATTGCTGCCAGAAGCATGTTTAGTGGCTATATTTTTTACAAGTAAGCTTTTGAAAAATGACACAAAAACTTCACAAGTAGGATTAACAAATTTTCCTCCACGCTGACGTATTTGTCCAAAAAAGTTTTCCAACGAATCTTGATTAGACTGCCGAGTCGTCATAAACTCAAAACCTAATGTTTTTAACATTAAATACAATTTTGAAAAATTCTTAATAGTTTTTATATAATTCATTGAACAAGGTGGTCTGAAACTTTTTCCTTCATTATTTACAAACTTCACTGTATGGAGTTTTTGTATTGCCTCATTCCAAAACTTAAAATGAGCAGAATTTTCTCGAACTGGCGTTTTTAAAGGTTTTGGTGAATATCCCGTTGAATTTGGACTGTAAAACAAGTTATCGAAAAATTCTAATAATAGAGCTGTGTGTGTTGCTTCTTTGTCCATTTTGAAAATGTCATTTCCAATTTGCACTGTCGTTTCTTAAATAATTAATTATTAAAAAATACATACAATAAAACAATCATGATAATATTATACCTGAATGAGCCATTAAATCAATTGCTATGGCCACAATTCTGATCGTTGCTTATGTACAATTAGGCACTTTCATTTTGGAAATATTTTCTGAAATGATATGGTAATCGGTAAGTTTTGGTATGCTTCTTAAACTAGCAAAATATGGATCCATTTTGTAAGCAGTTACTAAATGTTTCCATTTTGTAACTTTTTGCACTCCATCATGAAAATACATTAGATCGTGTTTGAGTAAGTTATTTCTAACGCACTTTATTAAATGTGGGGGATCAAACAGAGGAAATATCCTTTGGCCCTGTATTTCAAAATAAAACTCAGAAATGTCCATTTCCTCCGATTTTTGAAGTTTTTTCATTCGTGTTTCTTTAACTAAATAATTCAGAGCTGCAGAGTTATTTGAACCCTGATCACAAATAATAGTACACACTAATAAATTAGCTTCTTTGAGCTTCGTAATAAGATTTTTAATAATGAATACAATGTCCATGCTTTTCACTGGACTAGCTGTAAAATTAAACATAATTGGCTGTTCCCAACTCTTTCTGAATCCACGAACTATAAACACCTGAAATAACAAAAAATATTCACATACAAATTATGTCACGTTTGGAGAAAACAGTATTCATACTTGGGCTTAATTTGCAAATTCGCACCTATTGCCATGAATTGTGTCGAATCCTTCAATACAATCTTCATTTTTATTATAACTTAAATGTGTTTGGATCAATATTTCATCAAACACAAGCATACAGTATTTATCTTGTTCATGTTTAAAATTTTCAACTTTAGCTTTCAAAGCCTTAATTATGACATCACAAAAGCCAGGTCTTATGTAGATCCTATTAAGATATTTAAGTATCGTTTGCTTCGATGGTAAAGCAAATATGTATGAAAGATACTTGTACGCAGAACCTCCCATATGTTTCAATAATATACTAATGCCAACAACATATCCTCATTTGAATATGTTCGACCTTTTAATTTTTTACCAGCATTTTTTAATTGGCATTCAAAAAAACTTTCCTACACAAGGGTTTAAATTTTTAACAAGGTTTTCAAAATTGAATGTAAGTACTTGAAAATTTTGTTGCTTCATCCAGTCGTTTCTTGAAAAACATTTTTGATTTATGTGTATTATAAGCGATCTTATTGAAGTGAGAAACTTGCTAATATAAAGTTTGTTTCTTAGGGGTAAGTTGCACTTATTCCAATTGACAAAACAATTCTTTTTCTTGATGTAACTATAAGACAACAAAACGAAATAGATGTTAGGCACCAAGATATTTTACTTTAATCTAAATAGTTCTATTTAATCAGACTATAAGTATTATGCTTTATCCTATATACTTACATTCAATAGGTATGACAGGTCTCTCAGTGAATGATTCAATCAGCTTATTATCTTGAGGAAATTTAGGAATATCTGTAATTAAATCACTACTAGTCACATCGCCGAAACTAGGGAGGGGTTCAGATATAGATGAAGCAAGAATGCTTTGACCTAGAAATAAACAAAGAAAATTTGCAAATACATTTGATAAAGTAAATAGACATAGAACTTTGCTAATTTAATTGTTTTTCAATTTTAAGCTTTTTATACCATCTAATTATATGTATGTTGTCAATTGTATTTGTCTAACTGTTTTAGCTTGATGTAAAAGGCTACACAGACTTTCAAATATAAAAAAACTGTAGTAATGAATTACCTAATAATAACTGTGTTGGATAAGCCTGACGATTAAGTTTGTTATTAGCTATAAAATCAGAATGAGCAAATAAATCAAGCTACATAATTATGAAATTATGATAGAAGCAATTAATTTTTTAAAAGCACTTTACTCTTGTAGTCTCATGCCAACTTATATTATTATTATTATCGTTTGAACATCTAATTTGGCAAGCAAAAAATTTGGTAGCTGCTTATCTAAAGAGCAAATAATTCATAAACAATGTAGACGCTATATTTGTGCCAGCAATTAATTTCTTTAATGTATTTTATTCTTGTAGATTCGAAGTGGCTGGATGGTCTTTTATCGTTTTTATATTAATCTCGCGAACAAAATATTCAGGAGTTGTATATTTTAAGGGCAAATAATATATAGAACGTAGAAATTCTAGTCATGCTAGCAATTAATTCCTTTAATATATTTTACTATTAGATGGTGTAGGTATTTTTTGTGATTGGCTGGATAGCTAAATATTAAACTATTTAGCCAATTAAAAAAAATACCTACACAAAATAAAAATTAACAATTTATACATAATTTGCTATTTTTTGCTATCATTTGTAAACGAAAAAATCAATTATATCGAATAATGAAATAAATATCGACATCTACAAGAGTAAAGTGCATTAAAGAAATTAATTGCTGGCACAACTATAACGTTTACATTGTTTATGAATTATTTGCTCTTTAGATATGCAGCTCTCGAATTTTTTGCTCGCCAAATTAGATGTTCAAACGATAATAATAATATAAGTTGGCATGAGACTACAAGAGTAAAGTGCTTTTAAAAAATTAATTGCTTCTATCATAATTTCATAATCATGTAGCTTGATTTATTTGCTCTTAAATTATATAAATCCTAAATTTTTTGCTCACGAAATTAATATAAAAAACGACAAAAGGCCATTATTATCGTTTGAACATTTAATTTCGCGAGCAAAAAATTTGAGAGTTGTATATCTAAAGCGCAAGTATTTCATAAAACATATGAATGATATAGTTATGACAACAAATAATTACTTTAAAGTACTTTATTCTTGTAAATTCGAAGTGGTTATGATATTTTGTCCTTTTTTATATTAATTTCGCGAACAAAAAATTCGGGAGTTGCATATTTTAAGAGTAAATAATTCATAAAACGTAGGTATTTTTTAGTCATGCCTGCAATTAATTTCTTTAATCTACTTTACTCTTGTAGATATTGGTATTTATTTTATTATTTGAAAATTTGATTTTCTTTCTTTTGAAAATGGTAGCAAAAAAATAGCAAATAATTTTTATATTGTTAATTTTTTTATTTTATTTTGTGTAGGTATTTTTTTAGTTGGCTAGATAGCTTAATATTAAGCTATCTAGCCACTTGTAACTTTTTTACAGATATAGCAAAAAAATTAGTTTTATCAGCAAAAAAAGCAAATAATTAGCAAATAATTCCTATATATATTTTGATGTGTTCTGATAATTTGGCTAAGACAGCTTAATAGACCTTTTGCATAAAAGCTATTGGAAAATTGGCTTGTGAATTGAGACGATTTTGACTAAAAATCCGAATAAATCTATAACTGGTAGCGATGATTTAGTAGAAATGCATATGAGAGCAGCATATATATGTAGAATTATGATAAAATTGTGCACATCAGAGGTGCTTTGAATTATTAATGACAATGATAATCACATTGTTGTTTTAGATTTGTTTCAAATCATATATGTAAAACGATCCCTGCCTGATTTCCTTATTATGTTACTGCTAAAGGGACGCACTGAACGTACCAATACTTTAAAGATACATAATACTCACTATAACCAGAGAAATTTAATGCTGATTTGTCTCCTTCAAATAGCGACCTGATCACAATCATTAAGCTACTTTGTTCCTTATTGGATCAATAACATAATTTTTAGAGCGGGTAATAAGTAACTTCGAATGTAACTCTTAGTTCAATGTCCAAGTATCAGGAACACAGAAACACGGGGAAGTAAATTGCTTGTAAAATATTTTCTATATTAGATATTTATTACATTAGAAATTAACCGGTCTGTTAAAATATTTTTGTTATATAGTATATGTTAATATTACCAAGATTCTTAATATTGCGCAATTAGTAAAAGAAAATCTTTATTTCTGAACGCGTAGACGTAATCAATATGAATTGCGGTAACTGAATATCTATAAAGATTCATACACATACAGTTAGAACATATTTTAATATTTATCAGTTTTTCTTCATCTGCTTATAAGAAAATATCTGATTCAAAATCGATATAGCATTGCTAATACATTAATTTTATTCAATTATCCAAATGAAAGATTAATTTTTATTTAGAGTGCAGGCAACTAAGAAGGCGCTGTTGTATTACAGCTTGCCGATATGCAAATCGTTTATACTTAATGAACACCCAGTTTCTTTTGCGTTTTAATACTTGTATTAATTGCTCTATAAATAAAGTTTAATACTAAAACCAACCAAAACCCCTATTTCAGGATTAATTTCTCTCAACAGCAAATTACATACAGTGTGGCACATTTTAAACTAGAAAACCCCTGTTAATTTTTTATTTGTGATTCGATTTGAACCGTTTCTTTTTTAACACGTAGGGCATATGAACTATATTTTGGGTTCAGTGTCGAAAATTGCAGAAAAAGCTTTAGAGATTCTTTTATTATTTTGTTACGACATTTCATTAAGCATCCTTCGAAACGGGTATACACCAAATTTCATTTAAAAATAATTATTAGAAAAAGTTTTGGTGTAATATTTAGTTTATTTTTTTGCTGGTAAAATGTTTATTTATAAAGTAGATTGTGTGCCATGGAAAACAAATGCAACATATTCAGGTACCAAAACGTCAAATTGACGAGCCAGTCTTACATTATTTTGTATTTTGTGCTCCGTTTACTGAGTTAATTTAATATCAAATTGTAAGCAGGGGCGAAACTAAGAACTTTTTTTGTGGGGAATTAGTTTTGATTGATCAACTCTACAGTCAAATTTACAATTGTATTAGAGTTACTTTTTCTAAAAGAAGGACAACATTTATTCAATAATTCTTGTTTTCATAATTTCATTTAAAAAATGTAATACGTCGTACGATTAATATTTGATTGTTTAAATTTATTTCGTGTTCTTCAGTCTGACCAAGATTCAGCTATTGTATCTACTGAGATGTTTTCGGTGATTTTTTTTTCGTACTTCATAATCATCAACGAACAAACGATACTCGCCCATATTCGACCTAATTTCATTTTGTATAATTTTTAGTGTATTCAATTTTATTTCATTAGATACAGTGATGTATCCAGCAGTGATTGCTTTTTTGTTGACTTGAGAAAATTAATGTCACTACATTTGTCGATAACGTTGCTCATTCACTACAGGCATCAAAAAAATTTCAATTTCGGATTGAAATGCATGAACACTTGGCTGTCTTTAGAAATGGGTAACATTTTCAATATTTCTGTTACATTCTCTAAATAGCAGCTATCTCTCTTTAAGGGTAATTTGAACACCTGAAAATTGGTTTTGAGTTCTTAATACAAGTGTTGACATTATCTGATAAAAGATTGATTAAACTGCCCAAAACTTTAATGAATTCTAACCGATAGAATTCTTTCAAATTCAAATTAACAAAGACTTTCTGAGTTGTCATCAATTCTTTGCGCTGGAACCCTTCGCCTGTGGTGTTTAATAAAATCGTCTTCGGAATTTACACCAATTTTTTTTAAAAAATTGCTTACTACTTTTAATTAGATTATTTATTTCCGAATCAGTATTTCTTAGAATGTTTATCGCATTTATAGTCGATTGTAGAACAGCTGTAACAGAAATAAATACCGCCCATTATAAGTCCCTATAATTTGCTTAGATGTTGCAGTCTGAGTTTAGTTTTGCTTTAAAAGAATTAATTCTTCGTAATACTGCTTAAGTATTCACATTAAATTCCTATTAAAGTTGCACAAGGTTGTTCAATTCGCATTAATACACTAACGTATTTATTTTTGTTCGATAATACTAGGTTCGCTTTAAAACCCTAAGATTTATTAAATTTATTCATTAGCATCATTGATCTAGTATAAGAACTGGTCATTTGCCTCATGCGCAGGTAACACGCCGAATAACGTTAGATTTGCATTCCTATACAAACAAAATACAGATAATTGCTTTTAGATAAAGGACATTCCAGGTCATAAAAAAAACTCATTTTGACCTAGGGTAACTACCTAAAAAGGAAGTTTTTACGTTTTGCTATACCTGGAGTAAGCCTAGGTGTTTGCTTTAAATTTTTGTAGTAATATTGTTTGTCTTTGTTGAAGTGCAAAAATTTGGAGGTTTCATAAATGATATTTTGAAAAATTTCGAGCAGATTAGACGTTTATAACACGCTTGGTGAAGTTTATAAACTTTTTTTATTATTAAAACCAATTCTTCGTCAGAACATTTGTAAGAATAGACATACTGTGTTGTGCTCCTACACAAGCTTTTAACAAGTTTCTCCTTGTTTTTATGTTTGTTGTCTTCGAACATACCCGCTGCTTTTTCTTGATATATATATATACATATATATATATATATATGTATATATATATATATATATATATATATATTATCGTGTAAGTTATATGTAAAGAGGGATAAATAAGTCAAAAAAGTAATTTTATAAGAACCGTGTATATAGAAAACAGGAATAAATTATTTACGCTCCAAGTTAATTAGTTTTGACTTTAAAACAAACGGATAATGGCATACATTTGTATTAATAAATCGTAATTTTAAAATTGCATAGTATGGAAGCTTTGTAGTACGTAAAAACACAAGGATGATACGAGTATAATTAGCTTTAATATTCTAAGGTTGTAAATCGAGCACATCTAATAATAAGGGAGAGCTTTTGTATATAAAATCGATAATCTAAACGCATATATTCATTTAACTAAAAAAGCGTTCGTTAAAAACAAATCCTAGAAAATCTACAGACTAAACAACATGAGAAAGTACAATTTCAAACTGGCAATCGGTTCATAGAATAGACTGACAGACAAATAAACAATTCAAGAAATCAGGATGTACGTTGAAACATAATTGTTTAGAAATTTGAGTTAACGGTCGAAGCGAAAGCTGAGAAATAGCAGGTGGTTAGAAAACAAAGCAGGGAAGGAATATAAATAGCATAGGGTAATTTTATTTATTTATTTTATTTATTTGTTCCAACGTTTCAGTAGTCTGCTACCTGAAATTTAAGCAGACCTGGCTTCCCCACAGAAAGTAACCGTCATGTGTTATGTGTGTGTGTGGGGGGGGGGATGGCTGTGTGTATGTGTGTTATGTGTGTGATGTTGGTCCATGTTACGTTCCCCCTCTAGGACCAGGACCATCGGCAGCCGGATATCCCAGTCTTCAAGGAAGAACGCACAACGGACATTACCTTGTCAGTCCGGACCATCGGCATTACATGTGATTTTCCAATGCTCCACCCGAAGGTACTACATTGGCCAGGAAGCGAGTTTTTTTTTACCTGGAAAATTTGGAATTTTGCCGAACCCTTGCTGTTCCAAGCAAGGTAGGGATCTTTAACGTGCGTGACAACACTCACACGGGACCTCCATTTACCTCTCATCCGAACGAGGGTGTATTTTGTGAAAAATGCTCGCCTAACATTTTTCAAGCGGACCGTGTCGGGATTCGAACCCGGGACCTTGGGCGTAGTAGTCACACACATACCACTACGCCACGGAGCCGCCTCCGGACCATCGGCAGCCGGAAATCCAGATGTTGAAAAGGCAATGTAAGTGTGTGTTGTAAGGTGTGTGTGTGTGTGTGTGTTAGAGAGAGAGAGGGTTGTGTGTATGTGTGTTGTATGTGATGTTGGTATTTGTGTTACGTCCCCCTTTAGAACCAGGACCATCGGAAGCCGGATATCCCAATCCTCAAAGAGGAACGCTCGACGGATATTGCCTTATCAGTCCGGACCATCGGCAGCCGGAAATCCAGATGTTGAAAAGGTAATGTAAGTGTGTGAATGGTGTTTTGTGTTTGCACAGTGCATAAGAGGTGTTTTGTGTGTGTGTGTGTGTGTGTGTGTGTGTGTGTGTGTGTGTGTGTGAAGTGTGTTTGAAATGTTAATTTTTGTTTATGTTTGCCCAGGTTACCAAAAGGTTGGATTGAAGTAGTATAATTTTGTACATGTTTGAACTTATACTATTACATAAAAAAATTAGGTTCTTTCAAAGGAAAGGGTTTGTTTGCTGTATTATTTGCCTCAGGTATGTGTAAGTTTGGTTCTTAAAATTTAGCGTTTGTAAAAAAAAAGAAATTCCTTATTCTACTACTTAAAATTAACTTATACTACTACTGTTAATTATTATTTGTTAGAGACAGAGTTGCTAATATGCAGAAGCATGCAAATTCTACATATTAGGGGGTTGATGCTTTGATCTTCTTGCTTATGGTCGTCAAGAGCAGAGCTCTTGGAATTCCAGGAGATTGGTCTCCGGTTTCCGGGGCAGAGCCTCGGCCCGTGGAGAGGTGGTACTTTTATGTTTCTGTCCGGGTAGTTTTGTTTGTGTCTTTTATCTGTCAAGATAACGTTGATGATGAGTGCCGTGGTTTTTGTGTGATTGCATTTAAGTGTGGAAAAAGGTTTTCGTTCCAAATCATCTAGTGTAGGGTCTTGTTCAATAATGTTTGTCTATGTGCGTAGAGGTACAGTTGTAAGTCATTACACTCGAATACTATATGTTCCGGTGTTTCTATTTCTCCGCACGTGCATATGTTGTTGTCAACTAAGTTCACGCGTTCTCTGTATGTTGGATAGGGTCCGTGGCCAGTTAGGTAATAAATAAATCCCCGTCTGGGAACCAGGTATTTGGTTTTTAAGCGGTCTTTGATATTTGGGATCATTGCGTATATCTTTCTACCGGTTGTGCTTTGATCCCATCTTGTCTGCCATTCTGCAAGTATGTAGTTCTTTATTACCGTCTTTGTCGTGGGCAGTTGGTTTGTGTTTAAGATGCGTTGTAGTTGTTTGTTGTCATTGTGTGTAAGATTGTACATTGCAGCTCGCTGTTTCACTACTAGATCCAAGGGCATAGTTCCCACCAGTACATGAAGTGCATCATGTGCGGTAGTCCCATAAGCCCCCGTCAGTCGCAGTAAAACACTTCGTTGTGTACTGTTACTTTTTTGTCTAGGTTTGATTGTATTAAGGCGATGTCCCCACGCGCTCGCAGCGTTTGATACCATAGCACGGAGCACATTGTTGAGATATAGCTTTACGGAATTAAGTGGTATCTTATAAGTCCTTTGGGCCAGCGTTGCGATGTTCTGCATTGCAGAAGTTGCACTTGCATAGACGGTGTTTATATGTGTAGAGTAATTCTGTTTTTCGTCTAATGTTAAGCCTAGATATTTTGTGTTTTGTGTTCTACTTAAATTTACACCGTCTAGTTTGATGGTGGGGTCCCTTGTCAGGGTTCCCTTCATCACAAGGTATGTAGATTTTGTGGTGTTATGGTCATTTTGTTGGTTTTGCACAAACTTTGTGTATGGGTAAGGGCGATGTTAGCTTTACGTTGGATTTCCCTTCTGGAATTGCTTTCAACCACTAGCAAGATGTCGTCGGCGTATGCAATCGTCGACAACACTTCGTCAACGGTGTCCAGCTTTTCCAGGAGTTCATCCATTACAATATTCCAAAATAGGGGCCCGGATATGGACCCCTGCGGGCAACCTTTATTTATATGCTTGGTAATGCTCTCCGTACCTTGTAGGGATACATACCTATCCAAGCAGTAGCTCCTGTGAGTTGAACAATCTTTAGAGTTAGAAGCGCACTTTTTGTTACGTTTCAAGCATGGCATGCAAACTGAGGGTCGTCCGTGTTTGGGGCAGTCTGCCCTTTTGTGCTTGGAATCTTCTTCCCCACAGTGTCCACATGTATCGGTGGTGCGTGTGCAATGTTTCGTGACGTGTCCTAGATCGATACATCGTAGACATTTGTGTACTACTAAAAAGTCTTTCTCTGTAACACAGCGATATTCGATATAGAGTTGCCTTAGATTTATTAATATATTCCTCACTTTGCCTCTTACCGTCGCAACATGATGCTGAGTCGGTTTGTTTTTCGGTCCTGTTTTGAAACTAAGTTGAAAGTCCCTATTAAAATCCTCCCTGTTAATTAGGTGTTCAAGGTTTTGAGTATAAATTAAATCTGTGATGTCTTGATCTTTCAGGTACGTTGGTATGTCGTATATAATAACTAAGGGTTTTTTCTTGCGTGGTTTTTCGCAATTTAGGGTTTGTTTTAGGATTGCATGGTTTAAAATTTTGTTTGCCTCGGTTTCGTTATCAGTATCTATAATTACTGCTTTGTTGGTTGTTCGGATGTTTTTAATTTCAATTTTGTCTTTCAGTGGATTTACTGTTTTTGTAAAAATTTCTTGAATTTGTACAGGTGTTTCATCACGTTTTGACGTTATGAACACCGTTGTATTTTAGTTCGAGATCGCTTTTGAAATTGGGTCTTGTTTTGGAGCTTTCGGTTTTTGTGCACTGGCGTATGTCTGTGTTGGTATTGCCGTCAGGTTTGCGTACGTGTTTGAAGACATGGTTGGATTGAGCATTGATTGTTGTTTTAGATGGCTGTTTTATACTTTGGTTTCGATTATCTTGTCTTGTAGTGTGTTGTTTTATTGTTACGTCCGCCGGTTAATTCGGCTTGTAGATATATTAATTTTATTATCTTATCCCTCAGGGTTCTATGGGCTCTAGCTCGTAGACGGTTACTTGGGTCTAGTTCGTTGTCAATAAAGTTTAAAAGATCCGTCCCTAGGTTCTCTAGGTGCTCTAAGATAGACTGTTTCATATCTTTCGGGTTCTTGTGGCTGCCTTCTCAATCTTTTGTTCCGTGGTATTTCGGTCGTTGGTGGGTAGGCAGAGGGTGTTAGTACGACGCTTACTTGACTTTGAAAGGCAGGATCAAGCTGCGTTAGTGATGTCGAGGTGGTATGTGATGAAGAATGTGAGTTTAAGTCAAGATCTGGTGTTGTTTTACCCCAAGCAAAAGCTTGGGGGAATGTTGAGTAGGCATCTTGTACTCTAGCTTCTGATGTTGTGATATTACTTATCATTAAGTTATTTAAATTTAATTAAAAACAAATGAAATGACAAAAGTCCGTAATATGCAGTAAAAGCGCTATACCAAACTTTCCTATGCTGCTCGTTGAAAAGTGTTGTAGTGAATACAATAATACTTCCACTAGAAAATCATCTTTTTGAAGAATGCGATGGTGTCGTATTAATAATAATATTAGTTGTCTTTGACACTATTTTCTAGTTCACTATATCCTAGTTTTGCTATTTACGTACACTCAGTTATGCGGTTGTTATTTGTTATTTTTATAATGAAAGAATGTGATGGTGTAAAACCGATGAAGTAATGCTGATACTAATAATATAAATAATTGTGTTATTTCTCCTTGGCGCTCTTCCTAATTTCACTATTTACGTAAACGTTGGTATGCGGATATTACTATTTATTGTTGTAATGAGGTCACTGCCGGTTGTGAAGAATGTTATTGTGTCCTTGCAGGTTTTAATAAGCGCTCCGAAAATTGCTAAAACGATTTCGGTACGCCCGCTTTTTCGCTTTCGTTTGTTTAAGTCACTTATTTACGTTGCACTTTGTCCAATAGTTCCAAAAAATTGTAAAAACCTAATAATGATTCCAGTCAAATTCGATTACGAATTTGGAGTTTTATTTCGTTCTCAATTTTCCCAAAAATTCCCGAATTGTTTCCCAAAGTTTATCACTTCCCTCCCAGAACTGGCGTTAAAATACAAATAAAAGTTATCTAAAACTTGTTCGGAAATTATTTGTACTTACAGAAGTCCTTATTTATGATAGAAATTTTTCGTGTCCAATATTTGATTGTTTTTCCCTCACCTGCACGCAGTAAACTTTAGCTTAACTACACCTATGTTACACTTAAAATTAGAAAATAGAATAAAATTAAGAGCGCTACATGGCACGTCTGATCAGTTCCATGTTCGTGCTAGCACAGTCCATAGCATAGGGTAAACGAGGATGACAAATAACAGACGTTGGATAAAACAGTCATTTAAAACACGCGATATAACAGCTATTTAGAACACGCGATAATACAGCCATTTAAGGCGCGCGATAATATGTAGATGCTAACAACGATATCGATTTTAAGTTGCTATAGTGGGATTTTAATAAAGACAGTAAATATGAGGTAGACGAGGATAACATAGTTGGATGATAGACCTACGACAGGGGAAATAGTTTGAATTGGCTGATTGCGAGTGGAGTGAGAGACTTTTTAGGAGCATTGAGACCGTTGTGTATGATAATCAGTATTTTCGGACTAAATCCAAGTGGAATGAGAAATTTCTGAGTTTTAAAATATCGTTGCATTTTGGATTTTCAGAATCGGTTACAGTGGTGGTGTTTTTCGATGAAAACAGGATACAGGAGGTAGGCTTCAACGCTTATAAATATACTAGGAGACCTAGTGGGTCTCTCTTATTTCTTCTGTTCGCATCAGACCTATATGGTGTAACATCTAAGGTAAAATTTGATAAATCGGTAATAGTGCAGGCCGTTTAATTTAAATTAAAAGTGTTTGAAAGCACGAGTAGGTGCTATGTTATAAACGGTGCTGTAAATAAATACGAATAACGAACAAAAGATGTTACTAAGGTAAGCGAGACTAGTTTAATTTTCGGAACGAGAGTGCTGGGTGCATGGTAGATTCAGAAGCCGATCAACTTATTTGGACAATTATATGGGTAGATGTATTGAAGGCGTCTGCATAGAATTGGATAACGTGTGAAAATGAGTTTGATGTACATATAGCAGAGCGAAGTTGGATGGAATGCAACGACGAGGTTTTGGTGGATGACATCTTCAGAGTTGTGGGTACAAGAGCTTACACCAGGTGACGAAATTTGTTTCCTTTTCTTACTGCTTAAACATTTTGTGCAGTTATTTTGTGCTAGAGTGATTTGACATATTGGGTGTATATTTTAAGAACATAAAATCTAATTTGAAGGTTATATGAAAAAGACAATTTGAATTTATTATTTGAATGTATAAATACATGACGTACAATTTTGATGTAAAGAGTAAACGGATCTTTAGAGTTGTTGAAAACAAAGATGCGATTTATTTATACATTTAGAGTAACAGGGTTTATACTGAGCTCACCATAGATCAGAGTAAATTTCAATTTTTATTAACACCTTTTTTAGAAAACGTTTCACATATCTACACCTCCCGCACAGTTTTTTCTTTGTTTTTTGCCTGTTATATATATATATATATATATATATATATATATATATAAAAACTTATTTTATGCAAATATATTGCTACTATATCGCCGCCCACCAGGTGTATTCAACGCTCAGTTGCCTGCTGTTCGCCACCTCTTTGTGCCTTTAAAATAATTTAAAACAATTTTAAATCAATACAGTTAAATTTTATGCCCCGTGTAGCTCAGTGATACCATGCACAGAGTAAACGACAATATGATAACAAAGAATATTTACCCAATACCCTCTTACACTTCATATACCTGCACAAGGTAAACGAAATTTACCAAAATTTGTATAATAAGCTAAGAAAATGTACAATTTACAACTCTATGTCCTTATAATGTCATTTGCCATTTATAAAACTTTTGAATCAAATTTAAAATAAATACTTCTGTTAAATGTGTTCATTACCAAAATTATAACCCTTTTTAAGCAATTAAAGCCAGGAAAAATAATTATGTTTTATATTGAATGCTTTGTTGAACGTTCAATAAACTATTCCCCTTTTAACGTAGTTTTTACGTATCAACCAAAATTTTTGATGACCTTTTACACTAAATTACCTTTATTACATAAAAGTTTTACGCTCATTAATATTTGAAATAAGAAATAAAAATATTATAAATTCTAAAATTAAATTCTGACCTTGTGTTATTCTGTTAATTCTTACAGGAGCTACTTGACCTAGATCAGTTGCTAGTTCCAGTCGTTGACCCTTAGCTTAGCATGTAATCCATTACTTCGAACAAATTTCCAATTACTTGTAGATGTGGGTCTAATGCTCTGAGGTACTAAACTGTCCCTCTAGGATTATACCATTTATTTGGAGTTCTTTAATTCTTTGTTTAGCGAGATTGTTTAGTGGTTTAATTTTATAGTGAGTTTATTAGCTAATTCCTTAATTAGTTCCTTAGTTAGTTCCTTAATTGGTTTATTAGTTAGTTCATTAATTGGTTCATTAGTTGGTTCATTAGTTGATTCATTAATTGGTTCATTAGTTGGTTCATTAGTTGGTTCATTAGTTCGTTCATTAGTTGCCCTACATCAATAAATTGTAAACATTTTACTTATTAATTAAATTTAGACTTACGTTTTTATATTAACGGCAGAGTTTTGTTCTTACGAATTTAACGCGCATTTCTACTGTATTGTACTCGAATTCTTTAATTTGCTATATTACTTTATGTCACTTTCGACTTCACTCAATTTTGATTTTACGTAATAAACTTGTTTTGACTTTACAGCAGCGCATCGTTTTATGGAATGAATCAATCTTATCAGTTTAGTTTCAATATATAGAGCAAGTTGTTTCACGTGCTGTTATTGGTTAACCGCCCGCTATATTGTTATTCGACCATGGCAGAGGCGTTGCCATTACGTGCTATCTTCAACCTGTTGGGTTTTATTCAAAGTTGCTTACACTATACATTTAAATTTGTACATATTTTAAGCTTTTGTATTGAAATTTGTTAAACAATACATTTGCTTCTGCACGTACACCAAACTTATAATTCCATGTTTTGATTTTCCATACTAGGTTTTAAAAATGTGGCGATTTCTACATATCTAATGTCATGTACGCCTTTTTCCCCAACATCTATGTCTTATTGCGTTATGAAATATGCTTCTTTTTCAAAAGTTTGATTATTACGAACCGGTACAAATTATATGCGTTCCATTGATTTTCTTTCTTCGCGCAAATACGGGGACTTTGAAAGAAATTTGTTTCACGTTTAGATATGGATAATTTGTATTTATGTGGAGCTAATGAATGTTTTAAATGTTTTTAAAATGTATTGGGTTGCGCCCAGAGTTATTTATTTTGCTAAATGTGGTTAAGTTATAACAGAATGAGCTTCCGTTTATTGACTGTAGTTTGTAATTGATTTTATACAAGATGATTAAAACTTGCTTTGGCGCTTAAGAATGTTTTAAATGGTTAAAAACGGATTGAATGAATTCTAAAATCATTTATTTTGATGAATGTGTTTAAGTTATTACAAAGTGAGCTTTCTTGCATTAACTGTGGTCAGTTATTGATTTTATACAGAGTGCTTTCTATTTGCTTTTTGCGTAATTAACGACTTATGTACTTTTTATGACATAAATGTTTGGTTTTATTGATTTTTATACTATTTGCATGAAGTATACCTCCCCTGTGACCTTATACACCATTAAATAACCCTATTATCATAGCATCCCCCCCCCCAATTAAAATATAAAATTTTGGGGCAATATCATTTTAGCGCCCAACGGGGACACATATTCCACATTGATCCTAAAATTTGTGTATTTTCATTTATAAATTTGTACTTATCGTATTGATCATTTGTACTATAACTGACTAATGTTTATACAATTACTCCTCCTTTTAATCTCTCTAGCTATTTACATCTGTCCTACAATGCCTTACTAATTATACAACTATTCTCTATTTGTATGCCTATTTACCTATATCTATCCTACAATGCCTACATTATTTATACAATACCCAATCAATTTTATACCATTATTCCCTATTTTGATCCCTTAGCTATTTACAGTTACGCTATCTAAAATCATTTATACAATAACTAATTAATTTTTATATCATTGTTCCCCTTGTTTTAATTCCATATTTACCTATATCTATCCTGTAATGCCTAAATAAATGTTTACAATTATTCCCCATCTTAATCCCCCTTTTTATACGAATATATTAAATTGATATGAAACTTACCCCTGATCATCTCAGAGTCTACATCTCTAAGTTCATACGTGTTTCCCCCTATGATATTGTTTACTTCAAAGGGACCTACATACGGCAAGTGTAATTTAGCACATGAGTACAGATGTCTTTTTCTCAGTCTTAAGTTTTTTATGATTACCATGTCCCTATTTGAAAGATGGTTCGCTTTTTTAACCTTTTCCACGCCATCTGCATTTTTGTTTCAAACTCGTCTTCCCTCGGCACAATTTCCCATGGTCGATCGGGATGCACTGCTTTCATCAAGATTCCTACGTGACTGTGTGGAGAGCATGTTAAATAAATAGCTCGACCTTAGGTAGATTGATCTCCCAACTTCGGCGGTCTTGATAAGATGTCATGCGCAGAAATTTGCGTGTTTCCTGCATGTACCGTTCCGCGGAATTTCTGATGACGAATACTGCAGAAAATGACCCCTATTTGCTGATTTTTCCAATACGAGACAAACCGAGCATTATTAAAATAGTCTGCTAAAATTCTTTTGAACTTTTCTTCTTCCAAGATGAACTGTTCCAACTTATTTATATTTCCCATCGCATTGCAGTCCCTGGTAGGAAATAACCGTGTGTATTTCCAGAAGACATCCACTACCACTAAGCCACTAAGATATGTTTATTTCGCATCCTACTGGCCACTAAATTGCTTAAGTAGACTATAACAATCAAGTCTGAGGGATTATCTACTTGAAGGCTTATGTTCTGGTTGACATGATCTTTATACTTGCCCAAGATGCAGAGATGACATGTGCTTATTACATTCTTAATGTACAGTATTTTTTAGTAGTCCGTTGGCATTCATATCTGAGCACTAAAAAGCACTAACGAAGCACTAACCATTACGTCGGCTAAAATTATTCCTGCCGACATTTTTCCGCCAGGTGTAAAGTTGGTTGGTTAATTAACTTTAACTGAATATAAGTATTTTTTGAATAGTCCGCTGACATTGATATTTGGGGATTAAAAAGTACTAACGAAGCACAAACCATTAAGTCGGCTAAAATTATTGCTGCCGACATTTTTTGCCAGGCGTGAAATTGGCGGAATATCTTTAACTGCATATAACTATTTTTGTGTATCCCGCTGACATACATATTTGGGCACTAAAAAGCACTAATGAAGAACTTTTCAATACGTCGGCTAATATTATTTCTGCCGAGACTTTTTTGCTAGGCGTCATGTTGGCTTAATAACTTTAACCGCATATACGTTGTTAAGGCCTTATAAGTATTTTGGTTGTAGTGTAGTATGCCAATCACAATTAATTTAAGTCCTTAAACTATTCCCACCTAGAAACCCTCCATTATCCCTACCTTTAGTGCAACGACCTAAAAGGGTTGGTAATGTACGAGTGGACGACTATTCAACTTCGTTCTCGCTTGGCTTTGGTTCGTGATTTAGTTCGGTGCATCGAGCATCAGTAATTAGCAACAATTAGTGAACATTATACATACAGTCCATAATTATCTGATAGCAGTGCAAGTACAATCAACCACTACAACCAGTGAAAGGTAGGTGATATATTCCTTTAAATTATCATTTCCTTTGTGTGATTGTAAATGCAAATTAACATTTTGATTAACATTTTTGGTCCTTTGAGCAAATATTTTGCTTATTAATTGGTTTATTATTGGCATTTTGGCATTCAATTTAACTACATTGTTAATTGCTCTTCGCTTAAATTAGGGTTGACCGCATTTAGAAGAAAAGTGTAGTCATACCACCAGTTTCATAGTCAATTGTGTAAACTAACTTATAGTAGATGCAATCTCGCATTAAATTTGAAATTTTGTACTGATACAGAATCTTATAAAGCCTTAAAAATGACAAATCTTTGTAAATTTTAGGGATAGTTAACGTAAGAATTTGTAGTCAGAAAAGTGTTTAAGCAATACAGTTATTTTAAACTTGTAATTCAAGTTCGCTAGAGAATTCAGGTATTCGTAAAACCGGGTAGAATAAAACCCTTTGCTCTTTGTCATATTGAAACTTGCAAGCTCCCGTTAGGCACGTTGTAGTAAAAATTCTTTAACAGGTAGTTCAACATTACCCTTGGTATATCCTATTATTAGGTGAACAAACCCTTCATTTTTGTAGCTGAAATCAATATAAAATCGATATTAGTAACCTTGTTCGTTAGGATGGCACATATTTCATCGGATAGGTTGATAGTGGATTTAAAGGCCGCACTCGATAGATTATCTGATATATCTGGTGCGATAGATAAATTGGAGCATATTAAAGGCAATTGTATTTCTGTTAATATTATGGCTGAAAGCGCCTTTGATATCAAAAACGATGTAGATACATCTTATAAAACGTGCATATTGGATGAGGACAACTCGGAATTATTAAATGAAGTTACAACATTAAGAATTGAAATAGATAGGTCTTTGTTAAACATTAAAATTATTAAGGCACAATTTGATAATATATCCACTGCTGAAAAATGCTTGACTGAAAATATTACTAGCATCGGCTCATGTACTAATATTCGTCTCCCTCGGATAGAAATGAAAAAATTTTCTGGAAAAATAGAACATTTCCAAGAGTTTATTCAATTTTTTAATAATTTAGTTCATGAAAATAATCAATTGCTACCGATCGAAAAGTTCTATTTTTTAATTGATGCGTTGGATTTTAAGTCTAGAGAACTCATTAGACATTTGCAAATTTCGAATAATAATTATATGCTAGCTTATTCAATTATTGTGGAAAGGTTTAATTCAAAACGTTTAATTGCAAACACGCATTGGAATGCTTTAGAATCGTCACCAAAAGCAAAATTTAATTCACATACAGATTTAAGAGAATTGCTTAATTGCTTTACGGAAAATATATCAAGCTTACGTCAAACTAAGATTGATTTGCTCGACTTCGTATTGTTTAATTTGTTATCAAAAAAGGTAGATACAAATCTGTTGAAAACATTTGAGTTAGAAAATACATCAGACATTCCATCTTATGATCAATTAAAATTATTTCTAGAAAAACATTGCAAGGCATTAGAAATTAGCAATATGGTTGTTTCCGATACACCGTCCAAATTTAATACGTCCATTAAACAAACCATATCATCTAGTGTACCTTCTAAACGTTCCTTTGAATATTCAAAACCCCAAGTTCGAAAGTCATTCGTAACAACTTCATTCGCTCAGAAATGCAGTCTTTGCAGTGGTACTCATAACTTATACCAATGTGAAATGTTTCTGAATAAATCGCCACAAGACCGTTATAACTTTGTTAAAGACAAACACTTATGCATTAATTGTCTTCGCAACTCTCATATGGTTACACGCTGCTCTTCCAAACTTGTTTGTAAAAAGTGTGCAAGGGGTCATCATAATTTATTGCACTTTGAAAACCCTACAGTTGCACAGAAACCTGCAATCACTCAGGCAACAGATCAACTTCCCGAACCCACCTGCAACACTACTACAAGTACGTTGTTATCATCTAGATCGTCCAACACAATGACGTTATTAGGCACCGCAAGAATTTCAATTACAGATGGGTTTGGTAAAGTTCAGACAGTAAGAGCACTTGTAGATAGTGCATCAATGGAAAATTTCATGACTGATAAGTGTTGTCGACGCTTAGGTTTAAGAAAATCGAATATTTCAATGAAGGTTGAAGGCTTAGTTAGGTCTATCTGCTTCTCATGCGTATGGACAAGTATCGTGTAAAATTAGTCCTCAAGGTAAAACTGTTCCAGAGTACAGTATTGATTGTTTTGTTTTACCAGACATTTGTGGAACCCTTCCTTCATCAAGGATCTCACCAAATAGTTGGCCTCACATAGTTGGATTAGATTTAGCAGATTCGGACTTCGACAAACCTAGCCATATCGATTTATTGTTAGGTGCAGATTTGTTCGCGCGTGTTTTATTAAACGCAACTCGCATTGGGTCACTAGAAGAACCCGTGGCAATTCACACTACCTTTGGGTGGATATTAACAGGAAGGTTCTTTCTTCTGTTACATCTCGTATATCATTAGCTGCACTTGTAGAAGATGCTAACATTACTCGATTTTGGGAACTGGAAAATATTCCAGATTCTAACAAATTATCTCCTCATGCGGAAATTTGTGAAAGGCATTTTGTGGACACTCACAAGCAGGATGACACCGGTCGTTTTATTGTTTTGTTACCTTTCAATGGTCCTGAACCGCTATTTGCTGGCTCTCGGGAAATAGCACTTCGAAGATTTCTTTCACTAGAACGCCGTTTGGAAATAAATCCTCAACTGTATAATTCGTACAGAGAATTTATGCAGAATTATATCGATAGTGGTCACATGTCTCGTATTGTATCGGATTCAACTCGATCGTCTACATTATCGCCGGTATATTACATACCACATCACGCCGTGTTCAAACCAGACAGTACAACTACAAAACTTCGTGTCGTATTTGATGCTTCAGCCAGCGCTCAAAGTGGAGGGTCTTTAAATGATCATTTACTCGCAGGCCCCTCTTCAAAAAGATATCATGGAGTTGTTATTACACTTTCGTTTACATTCTGTAGTTTTAACTGCGGACATTAAGCAAATGTATAGACAGATTCTTATTTCTACTAGCCATCGAGACTATCAACGTATAGTTTGGAGATTTAAGTTCTCGGAGTCTGTTATCGATTATCAGCTAAACACTGTTACATACGGCATCACATCATCACCATTTTTAGCCATGCGTGTAATTCAAGAACTTGCAAAAAGTCAATCGTTACGTTTTCCTATTGCTTCCAAGATTTTAGCATCGGATACGTACGTGGATGATTTGATTACAGGGTGTGATTCGATAGAGGATGGCAAACGACTCGTGTATGAATTAAACCAAATTTGCCAATCAGGTGGTTTTATGTTGCGAAAGTGGAATAGCAACGTGCCAAGTGTCATTGGCCATTTACCTGATTCCGTTCGGTATCAGCAAGCATTTTGTTTGAAGAGGTAAACAATACTTCTCAAAAATTTTAGGACTGCAATGGCAACCATTGAGTGATGTGTTGTTTTACAATCTTAATATCGTTGATCGGCCTTGTACCAAAAGGAATATGGTTTCGGAAATTGAAGGATCTTTGACCCTCTGGGGTTATTATCACCATTGGTCTTCTTCGCAAAACATTTGATTCAATCTGTATGGATATTAGGAATTGGCTGGGATGAACTTCCTCCCCAACAAATTGTTTTAAAATGGAATCTGTATCTTCAACAATTACCCGAGTTATTGAAAATTGAAATTCCTCGACGGATTCTTTGCGATAACCATCAAACTGTACAAATTCATGCATTTTGTGATGCATCGGAAGCTGGATATGCAGCAGCAGTTTATCTCCGCTGTGTCGATGAGAAAGGGAACATCCAAGTATCATTGGTCTGTGCCAAATCTAAGGTCGCACCAACCAATCGTATATCATTACCTCGATTAGAATTGTGTGGTGCAGTGTTGTTGTCGAACTTGGTCGAGTATGTGCAAAATACGTATAGAGATAATTTAGTATTGGACGATACATTTGCGTGGTCAGATTCCACAGTAGCATTAGCATGGATTCGATCTTCGTCGTATAATTGGAAGACCTTTATTAGCAATCGTGTCTCGCATATCCAAGAACGAGTGGCTCCATCATCGTGGCATCATATTAAATCACAGGATAATCCTGCTGATTGTGCATCAAGAGGATTATTAGCTGCTGAGCTTGTTAATCATCCTTTGTGGTGGACGGCTCCACCATGGTTACTATTACCTAAAGAGAATTGGCCTGCTCATATGGAACCAACTCTTACAGATCACACTCAGATGCACATTGAAAAAGAACTTTATCCCTTAATATACACGTTGCAGATCATTTCGTAGACTCGATGGTAAATCAATTTTCAGATTTGCGAAAAATATGCAGGATTCTGGTATATATTTGTCAGTTCATTCGTAACTTGAAAGTTCGTGCAAATTTGGATATTCGAAACTTAGAACAATTATTGGTCTCCCCGAACAGTATGCACTTCATTTATTAATAAAACGGGTTCAAGAACAAGTTTTCAGTCAGGACATTGATATCATTCGAAAGGAAAACTTAGTAATAAACAACTTCGACCTCTCAGTCCTTTCCTTGACAGTGATGGGTTGTTAAGGGTGGGCGGCCGGTTGCGAAATGCAGACGTATCTTATGATACAAAATTTCCATTGCTACTTCCTCGGTCACACCGGGTGACAGAGCTCATTATTCGAGATTGCCATACGAAATATTTACACCCTGGACTTAGAACTACTCATTTTTTGTTAGTACAAAATTTTTGGATTCTGTCTGCAAAAAGGGCTATTCAACAGTGCCTAAACTCTTGTATTCGATGTTTTCGTCAAAAACCTATTTCGCTATGCCCTCCTATGGGCGACTTGCCCCGCTAGACTTACTGCCGGTAAAGCGTTTCTACATACTGGGGTAGACTACGGTGGACCCTTTTCTATCACCATGAATCGTATTAGAGGTGCCAAATCATTGAAAGCCTATGTTTGTTTATTTGTTTGTCTTAGTACAAAAGCGATACATCTGGAGTTGGCATCAAACCTATCTAAAGAGGCCTTTATTGCAGCTTTACGGCGGTTTGTAGCACGCAGAGGTAAATGCTTGCAAATTCATAGTGACTGTGGAACAAATTTTATCGGAGCATCTCGGGAACTAATCGAATATATGAAGCAGTCATCTGAAACGGAAGGTATTCACTTTGTTTTAATCCTCCGTCGGCTCCTCACTTTGGGGAATGTGGGAAGCTGGGATAAAATCTGTAAAGTCCCATCTCAAGAAGGTGGTAGGCGAACAAATTCTCTCGTACGAAGAATTTAACACCATTCTTGCTCAAATTGAAGCCATATTAAACTCCAGACCTTTATGTCCAATGAGTAACGATCCCACTGATTTTTCATTCTTAAGTCCTGGTCATTTTCTGAACGTAGAACCAGTGTCTGTCATTCCCGACCCTAATGTCTTAGATCTGAAACTATCTTCTTTAAATCGTTGGCAACTGGTTCAACGTATTCAGCAATCATTTTGGAAACGGTGGCATTTGGAGTACCTGCACACTTCAACAGAAAACCAAATGGTTTTCTGCTAATTATTCGTTAATGGTGGGAACGTTGGTGTTGATTAAGGATACTCAGTGTCTCCATTACAGTGGAAAATGGGACGTATACATACGTTGCATTATGGAAAGGACAATGTTTGTCGTGTGGCTACCGTGGCAACATCCCAGGGACTATTTAAAAGGCCCGTGGTAAAATTGTGCCCTCCCCATTCCAGAGGCAACTTAGTCTTATAGTTAGTATATTAGGGTAAGTTAACTTTTAAATTTACGGTTATATATATATATATATTTTTTTTTTTTGCTCGTTTAGACACACTTAGAAAATAAGTTCCTAATACTTATTTTGGTGGGCGGTATGTTAAGGCTTTATAAGTATTTTGGTTGTAGTGTAGTATGCCAATCACAATTAATTTAAGTCCTTAAACTATTCCCACCTAGAAACCCTCCATTATCCCTACCTTTAGTGCAACGACATAAAAGGGTTGGTAATGTACGAGTGGACGACTATTCAACGTCGTTCTCGCTTGGCTTTGGTTCGTGATTTAGTTCGGTGCATCGAGCATCAGTAATTAGCAACAATTAGTGAACATTATACATACAGTCCATAATTATCTGATAGCAGTGCAAGTACAATCAACCACTACAACCAGTGAAAGGTAGGTGATATATTCCTTTAAATTATCATTTCCTTTGTGTGATTGTAAATGCAAATTAACATTTTGATTAACATACGTATTATTTGAGTAGTCCGCTGACATTCATATTTGGGCATTAAAAAGCACTAACGAAGCACTAATCATTACGTCCGCTAAAATTATTCCTGCCGACACTTTTCCGCCAGGTGTGAAGGTGGTTGGTTAATTAACTTTAACTGCATATAAGTATTTTTTTGAATAGTCCGCTGACATTGATATTTGGGGATTAAAAAGTACTAACGAAGCACAAACCATTAAGTCGGCTGAAATTATTGCTGCCGACATTTTCTGCCAGGCGTGAAATTGGCGGAATAACTTTAACTGCATATAACTATTTTTGAGTATCCCGCTGACATACATATTTGGGCACTAAAAAGCACTAATGAAGAACTATCCAATACGTCGGCTAATATTATTTCTGCCGAGACATTTTCGCTAGGCGTCATGTTGGCCTAATAACTTTAACTGCATATACGTATTTTTTGAGTAGTCCGCTGACATTCATATTTGGGCATTAAAAAGCACTAACGAAGCACTAATCATTACGTCCGCTAAAATTATTTCTGCCGACACTTTTCGGCTAGGCGTGATGTTGACGGAATAACTTTAACTGCATATAAGTATTTTTGAGTAGTCCACTGACATACATATTTAGGCACTAAAAGC